>JAMKCH010055912.1:0-24801 GCA_023653785.1 Ophioderma brevispina
AATCACAGGTTGTTTTTTGCCAGATCTAGCAGTGCCAGCCGTTTTACCGTATGACTTTTTGAGTTTGGTCGTCCTATTCCAACTTTGCTTTGTAATCTTTGTCTAGCCGGTACAACTGCATATTTCTCGAAGTCTTCCTCTTTGATCCGAAAACGTCTTGGTCCTTCGCAACTAAGCTGACAAAGTGCTCTTGGTTTTCGCTATTGCTTTTGACATAGTATCCATTTATTCTTAATGGTGCCATCTAATGGCAAGCTTGGATTGGGAATCTTTCTTAGGTGTGTACCAGCAGCCGATACAAAAGAAGAATGCTCCTTGTTTTTGTTGCTTCTTCCACACTCAATCCCCTGCATAGTATGAAGGTAATTGTCTAATTACTGAAGCCAATCGAAGATCTTCTGCCCGCATGATGCCTCACTTGGAGCATGTGATCCACTCTCAAAAATTGAGCCCTCCAATTTATCCGACTGGGTTCTTCATTGTCACTGAGGTCATCTCTGTCTCCGATCTTGCATGAATTTCATAATATCAAAGTCATTCTGCGGATCCTCTGCAATGCCGGGTACAATGACTGCAGCTTTTTCATGTACTAGCCCAATGCGTATCCATGATTCGAAAAATGTGTCCAAAATACCGGGGAGCCTGAAAGGCTGTTACTCGGTCCAAATAGCTCAAGAATGTGCTTATGTGCAAGAATTTGCAGAATACGGGAGGCGCGCGCCCCCTCCGCCCCCCTCCCTGGATCCGCGCCTTAGCCATGTGGCTTTCTACTTATACTTATCAAACATGGAGTTCTAAATGACTCCATCAGCTTTTTATTCTCTGATTGTAGTTTCTCCACGCAAGCTGACAAATCTGATGCATTCGAGTCTTTTTCATAGACCTCTCTTCCAGTATCCATACTTTTTCTTGGCAGTACTTTTCGGCTCTTTGTTTTTTAGGTGTCTTTGCTAGCCAATGTTTGCAGGCTTTTGATTTTTTTCAGCAGGTTTTGATGTTTAAACACCTCTTTTTTGCCCTTGGATCAATCCCAGTTGATTTGGCATTACTCTCCATGTTGATCCCTAACTCCTTTGTTTGCACTCATGATCAAATTCTTACTATACAAACCCCAGTATTGAGGCCATGTTTCAGACGATCGTTGTTAAGTCTTTGGTAAGATCGCTGGTAAGCACAGTCCCATTTGGTAAGCTCGTGATTAGTGACCGTTGAACAACATCATTGTTAAGCTAACCACGATTTAACAACGACGATTTACTTTTACGAAATCTTAAAAGTAGCGAGCTACTTTTAAGATTAAGCGATCGTCGTTGGTAAGTGCGGTGTGAACAGGGCTCTCACGACGTCGATGTTAAGGGGTGACCTATCGTGACCTCGTAACACCAGCCCGGTCAACTTATTCCGGTAGCCGTGGATACCATAATAAACGAACGCCTGTTAGTTCGTGTGTTCCTCAACTTTGACACAGCGGTCCTTGTGCTTACTGCTTGTCTGTAGTACAGTTTACTGTTTTTTCCAATTATTACTTTTATTTGATATGGCATCATCATCTATTAGTACAGCCCCGAAAACAAGCGAACACACGGAACCCAACTGGTCCGAGAGAGAGAGATCTTGAAGTAACCCACCGTGCAAGATAAAATTAAGTTGAAGACACTTAAAATTTATAGGGTTTCCCTTTCGCGATCACGTGACCGTGACAGGACCGCCTCGTGTTCCTCCCATGTTGTATGCACACGCATCGTAGTTGTTGAAATAGCAATCCCAACATTTTTATTGAGAAATGATTTGATCGTATTCAATCTAAATAAGTAAATATATTCATTGTTATTTGTGCGAGATTAGAACTTTTTATGATTTGTATTAAGTGAGCAATCATGAATTAATCACAGCAAATGCGAATCAAAAATGGCGTTATAAAAACCGGCCACTGCACGTAACTCTCTCTCTGTACCGAGGAACCAACTTTCGTATGATTGCATACACTTTGTTTTGATGATCATGTTTTGGGCTGGACATCGCTCTACTTGATGTGTTGGGGGAATCATCGCAATAACAGCTTGCAAGAGCGTTACTGCCAAATCCTCTGTCGATGAGTAATAACGAAAAAAAGAAGCCAAAATAAGACTTTTAAAAACACCCCGGCTGAGGATTCCATTTTGCATGTTTAAATGGGTTGAGTTTTCCCGGGGTTTCAAAGGCAAATTAAGCCGCAGGTCAGAGGCATCGAGCGGCACCTACTTCCGTTATTTACCAATGACGGATGAAGGCCGATCGCTGGTAACTTTGGAAGGATATCGTTGTTAATTTTCGTTGTGACGGCGTCGTTGTTGTTAAGAGGCGCTAATGAGGATTAAATGAATTTTCGTTGGTAAACGGCTACCTTCGAAAGTAGGCCACCGTGTGAACACACCTTCTTGGGTGTATCGATATTTAATGAACATGAAAGGCTAAGCCACAATCAAGAGGAATGCACTGTTCCCTAAAATTGCTGCAATATGTAGCCCACTAACTCAAGGGGACAATTATGTGTTTACGATCGCACCACCTAGGGGTTTTAAGTGTGAACTGGAGAGTACCAGTCCTCTGATTTTTAGTATAGCCTGCCACCCAAGGGGGTTTAAATTTAAATCATTCCTGGGAAAATTACACCCACCACCCACGGGGGGATTTATTAACAGCTAAAAGCCCCCTTTTATGTCCAATAATTGCTTTTTAATTTTGTACCCCACCACTCAGGAGGATTTATCAATGACTTGGGATAAAAGCCCACCACGCAAGGGGAACAATCCCCCTTTCAATATCCGAATATGAACCCACCACTCAGGGGGATTTTTTTTTTTAATTATTTATCCACCACTCAGGGGATATTATGCACTATCACCTCACTGCTCCGTACCCCGCCACCCAAGGGGGATTTACCAGATCGTGAAGTCGTAAGATCAGACCGAGATCCGGAAATCACACGAAAAAGAGCTCATGGGACTGCGTTAATACGACGATCGTCAATGTTATTTTCATCACGATGTGGTAAGTTCCTTCCACCAAAAACGCGTGCCTTATCGATCTTCGTAACGTAAGCTCGTCAATGTGTGTTGCAGTACAATGCATATATATCGCGTGATATGAATAGTATGCCGAAAATTGTCCCTAAACTGTTTAAAAAACCTATTTTTTTGTCCAGCTTTCCAATTCTTTTTCTGCGCTCGTCTGCGCCGGAAAAAACTGTTTACTTCCGGGATGGGTGATATACGATACCCAGAGAATTTAGTCGTGGCGTATGGTCCAGTATCGGGAAATATGCCATAACTTAGAAGTTCGGTAGAAAAAAATCAAAAGTGTATGGAAACAGCAGATGTTCCAAATTCTCAAGTTTAAATTAGTTCTTTCTGTGAATTATCACTTTTTGGAATGTTTTCTGGGTTAATCAATCAGTGAACCCTTGATTGTTAATTTTGGAGTAGTTTCTGCTTAAAAATTTAGGATCTCCGATGTATAATTCTCATACAATTTTTTCGCCAAATTAAAAATTGCTGCAGTTTTTGGTCGTAGATTAGTCCCACCGGGGAATTCCACCAAATTAGTTTTTTTAAATTTTTACACAATTTTTTTTGAAATGAATTGCATTTTTCGTTTATACATTTATGTATAGGTATTAGGGGCTGCATAGATACTGTTTATAACAGAAATTCCAGATCCTCATTTGATAACCAATTCTTCAAACAAAATTGATAATTCACCCAAATAATTTTTAAAAACTTTTAACACAATTTGAATCAAATTGAACTACAATTTGATAATTTTGTACCAAAATTAGTTAAAGGGGGATGGCCCCGATTTAAGATATGAGTTGTCATCTTGATGGATTGGCCTTCACTCCAAACCCCATATGTAAAGTTTCCGGCCGATATATTTCAATCCATTTTGTGTGAGAGCTAAAAACTCATTTTGTAAGCCCCTATAGAGTACTTTAAACATTAATATTGGGCCGACCAAAATGTGCACATTTTTGCTCATAACTTCCAAACCAAACATCCTTTGGCTCTAAGATTCTACAGGTAATGAAAAAAGGAGCTTTTTTTTGTTACCAAAATGTTTGACCACTTCCGGTAAAATCTGGGCGTCTGGGACGATCTTATTAGGCGATCGGCCATGGACCTTTAAAAGTTGACAAATATCTTGATAGGTTCGAAATTCTTATATAGTTTAATGTGTTGGCCATATTAATGTTTAGGATGCCTAGATTTTGTTAGAACAAGAGTTCCACAGATGACAGTGTCACCTGATTGTACAGTGTCGCTTGACTGAGGTTACCTTTGAATTTGGCACATGATCTTTGACCGCATTAACAAATGAGGTTTCCTGTATACACATACTGCATCTATACCCAAATTTAAGGCTGGATTGGATCAATAATTTTTTTTACTGGCAAAAAACTTACAACATTCAAGGGAGACTACAGACAGACATACAGATAGACAGACCGACAGATAGACGACAGACAAACAGGGAAGCAAGCAAACAGAATGAGTGGCTGCTTAAAGTATCCCCCATGAACATTCGTCCAGGTTACACAAAAATGCACAAATCTAATGTTTGATTTGGTTTTTTCCTGAATTCAGGCAAATAACTCTAACTGACAAAAGATTTTAAAAATTCTCCTTTTCTCCCCTACTGTAATTTCAAGAAAAGTATACATGCAAAATGTAATGGTATATGCCATCGTGTGCACACCATTGCAAACCTGTCACCATGGTCACCCAAACCACAATCAATTTACACAGAAAAACAGAATAAATGGAATTTTCTTCAATCACTTTTCCAGGGAAGTATGTTTGTTTTTGTATAATGCAACCTTACACTTACCCAGTTTTTTAAATTTTTAATCAATGTGAAAAACCTCCCTCATATTTTAACAATTATCCTCAATGCACCATAATCCCGATCTGCTATTTCCAAAATTATTTAAACAAGACAATGAAGCGCCTCATTTTTTTTCAAACCCATTTTGTTTTGCATACTTGTTTACCATTGTATAGATCACACCTTTAGTGAAAAGCCGGAATACGCCATCTTTTATGTAATAAGATGATTATATTTTCTGGTGTGCATGGCCGAAATTCAAAGCATGTTTCCTATAGGGGATGATTAGGATGGAACAGGCAGGTTCAGGCAAATTTTTCCGATTTTTATTTTGGACACTTTTTGTCCAGATAAACCTTCAACACATTCTTGGTAAGGTGGTCTACAATTGTCCATTGATTTGAAAGAAATTTGTATTCTCAAAAATCTCCTCATGTCAAAACTTTAATTTCTATCAAAGCCCCCTATACCCACCCTTACCCCCACCCTTTAGCTTTTCTAGTAAAGATTGTAACACAGAAGCCATAATCTCCAGGTCCCTGGGTGGGTGATGTTTACGCCCCCTACCAAACAAAATAGCAAATCTTGTGTCCCACACAATGAACCTATACAAAAATTACCAAAAAAAAGAGGGGTAATCAAGAAAGGTCTGAAGTAATGCCCAATGAACACCTTTTCGACACTTCTCGTATTAAGCTATGGACATACGACCTTTACCATGTCCATTTTGCATTTTGAAATTTTTATCTGCCTCATTTGCTAAACCATTCATGGTATGTGTGCTACTTAACCTACCTCCTTCCTTCTGATCATTTTCTTCTTCCATACTGCTCTCCATCGTATATTCCTATGGTAGACTGATTCAAGATAACATATTCAACTTCACCCAGATCACAATTTCTGGTGAAGCATCTCTGAAATGTGCATTTCATCTATTTGTCACTAAACAAAAGATAAGCCTAAATCCTGACTTTGCCACAAATCAGATTAGAAGCTTAGTGATATTTTGGGTACTGAATGTCAAAAATGCCTAACACTCTGCCTATCACTGAAATTTGTACCAGGCAAACAGCTATGTACTGCCCTGTTAATTTCCACCTTACACTTCCTGATTAGGCCTATATGTTTTAGCTATCATTAAGCAGTCCTGGTATGCTTAGGGACTGTTTAATCATATGGGAAGGGGTCTGGATCCAGCAGCATGACTTGGTTATTTCTTGAGGTGTACCTTGAAGTGAATTTGATGGTGTCATTGTGCTATTTCATTTTAATCCATTACTCCCACTGTGGAAGACTAGCTGCAACAGACATGTGTATTTCAAATGAAGTTATCCTATGGACTATTCTACTTGGAAATTATTCTCCCATGGAAGATGTAACTGCAGTCTTCCATACAGTGGGTGTGGGACTTGCATGGATTTGTCTGGATTTGAGTGGATTTTAATATAGGGCTGTTCCATTTGAAATCAATACTCCCTGCTCCCTAAGGAATCTTCCACATATAGGGAGACATTCTGATTTTAAATGGAACAAGCTCATTCGGATTCAAATTTGAAGGAATGGGTGGAGTTGAGTTACAGAGCACTGAAATCGGGGAAGTTTGTCTGATAACATTTTGTCATTTTCAGTGTTGTCATCTCCAAAAGCAGATCTTTTGAAAATTTAAACCTCTCCATTCACAAATTGGTCACAAAAAGTTCTAAGGGTACTCCACAAAACAACTAGTCTATAATTATGGATGATGCTATATAGATATCAAATATGTTTATGGGTAATTTTTCTCTGAAATATGATATGAGATATGATACAATATCACAACACAAATGTACATAGTGATTTGATGCACACTTAAAACAAATTAGTCATTTTGATAAGGAAAATATGTTAGTGAGGAGCCCACCAAGATATTGCTCCAACTTTTTAACCAATTTTGGTATTACTTAAAATTATCCAATTTTGACTAAATTTGATCCAAGTTGTGTCAAAAATTATTTTGATGAGCTCCCCGCTGACCAATCCGTTTTCTGAGTGTGTGCTCGAATCCATTTTAATATTGGTTGGTATGTCCCTTACAAGAGTAGATACTGGAAGTAGGCCTCAAAAGGTCACCAGTAGGTTTTGATAGAGCCAGAGAGGTGCTGATCCAATCCCATGATGCAACAGGGTTTGAAATTGTCCCTTCATCGGGTCATGTGACCCATAAGAGCCTATCAGCCCAACACATGCAAACCCATTTTGGTTTATGTTCTCGATAGCCACAGGTACTAACTCAGTTTTATCATCATCTTAAAATGTCTTGTGGTTCTAAAGCGTGCACTTTGTGAATCTAACACCTTATTTTGTTTAGTGGTCAATAGATAACCTCACGAAAAGGGCTGTTTACAAAATGTCAGTTGACTCTGTGGGAGTTTTGATGTAATGACAAAATGTTTGGATCACGGTGCCCATGCAGGCCACGAGTTGAAAAATACAAAAATTCAAAATTTCGTCCAGAGTAGATGAAATGGCACATAAGATTAGGCACACATAGTAATTTTAAGTTTTATTTGTAGGTCAGGGAGATGAGCCTGTGCAGATCATGAAATACCCCTGTAAAATTCTAACAACCTGTACTCAATTCAGTGACGTCAACAAATTCAGGCAGTTGTTTTTCATGTATATTTTTGCACACATTTAAGAACGTGGGTGCACGTAGGTCAGCGATTTGAACAAACGCTCGCGATTTAATGCTGCGACTCCTGATTACACACCGGATGTCACCGAATCGAGGGAAGATAAAAAGCACTATATTGAAACTCAAAGTACGATATATGTACAGTAAAACATAGGTTCCATTGCAATGCATTAGCGGATGGATTAAAACAACCTCTGGATATAGAGAGAAAAGCCAAACATATCCGCGGGATGGCATTGCCTGTATTTCCTTATCACAGAATTTGGACATTGGTACCTGGACAGAGAAAAAGGGTAAACAAGGTTACAGTCCTAAATAACTAAGCAAAAATTCTATCGGATAAAGGGAAAGTTAAAGATGTTAAAGATGCAAACATTGAACAGAATACAGATTACATACCTTGCTAAGCTTTACTTCAAGTGAAAGCCTTCCACCCTTCAGGTCAAAGTTTTATTTACACACAAAACCTCTATACGTGAGCAGAAATTATCAAATACTGGCGGATAAACCTCTGCACCATACTGATAATTTAAATAAGAACATTGCTTAGCCTCTAAATGCTAGCTTTGATCATGTACATAATACAAAATCCAGAAAAGGGCAAACATCTGAAAGTACACAGGCCTTTGTACAATACGCAAATGCATAAAAAGTTTGAATTGACACACACAAAACTCAGCCATGTATTGTGTAGGGACTTTTTTTGGAGATGTTTATTTTCACACATGAACAGTTACACTTCACAATTGCCAATTAAAAGTCCTGCAAAGGTACTTTTGACCTATCGGTTGTACGCACAAAAAAGTTAGGGGACCGGGTAAAGTTAGACGGTCTAAGTCAAAATTAGTTTGTACTCCAAAATTGACATCTATTCACATTTTATTCATAAACTAACTAGCAAATTTTACAGGTTAAAATGCAAATTCAAATAAATACAAAAAGACCTTGTCAATGCAAAGGAAAAAATTTTGGGTTTCTTCTTGTGGGACTAAATTACACTAGACCCGATCAACTTTAGACCTGGTTAATTTTTTGTGCATACAGACACCAGTGCAAGGGGTCTATTTTTGCTACCATGAGTGAATTAAACACATAATAATACCACAAAAATATTCCACTATATAGTAGATAAAGAAAGATAGTGGAGCTGCAGAGTACATAGAGCACCAATATATAGCACGTAACTTTTTCAGGGCATAGTAGTTTCTGGCTTAGGTTATAACACACAACGAGTGGTTTGAGATGGTTTCTAAATGACCTGCAAGGTATTTTTTTAAGAAGCCATCTCAAAAACCACTGGTCTAAGACTCGGCTTGTTTGGAATCATTTGAAACGCACTCTGTGAATGCTGATTCTGTTCTGAAAATGTTATAATTTTGACGTTTAAACAAATTGCATAAAAAAAATCGCTGAGAGAGACTCTAATCGGCTACAGTACAGTGTCCGAAGGGTTAATTCCACATCTCCGCGAAGGTGAAAAATAATCAACACCAACAAACAAATTATAAAAAGGTCTACCTCTTTTAAACCTCTTGTCATTTTGACCAACCGATTAACTGGTAAACTAAACACACAAGAATCGGGAGCCCGGTAAACTGTTTAGAGGTGGTTGAGCGGTCAAGAATTTCAAAGTACATTTCGGTTTCAGGTTCGGTGTTCCGCTCTGCAGGGCTATCGTCCCTTTAAAAGTTGTATTTCACCACAAAATTAAATAATCAAGGGCTTTATGATTTCTTTTGAAAGCAGAATAAAGATTAGGACTATAATTGTCGAATAATTGCAGGATAAAATCTAAGAAGACAGTAATTGCTGAAAAAGACCATGGTAGGTATTAGGTTATTATTATTATTCTTTTTGATGAGATGTTTGACCCCACCCATTCTCTAAGGGTTATTTCACACAAAAATACAGCTTCCACTTTTAAGGAGTTAATGTAAATTATGTAATTTTTTTTGAAACATCTTGAGCGGGACTTGATAATACTATGAGGCTTTGCAAGGAATTTGGGGCTGACAGCACAGATCATGTTTTCAGCAGCACATCAAGGCTTCCGACTAATTATTTATTGATGACATCAAAGAAAGAAAATTTTACACATTTACAACATTTAATTTATGATTATAAATTTTAAATTGCATATGCGGCATCAATTCCAAAGTGACTGTGGTTAAGTTGTTTAATAAAACTAACACCACAGAAAATGATACGATACACAAATTAGACTCTCCTACTTGTCAATCTTGTTAAGTTTTCCTGTATATATGCTCAAAAAGATTCCTTCCTTACTCAAGCATCTTTATACTTATGTTCTCCTGATACCAAAATCAATCTCCTTGACCACCTTTCTTAACAATTCATACGCATTCACCAAAGCATTTCGATATACCCAAGGACCCACGACAATTGCCATAGCATGTAAACTCAGCCTCACAAAGCATTTGGGTTGTGTACAGAAGGTACCGTTTAGCAAAGTTTGTTGTTGGACATGGCCAACAAGAACATCAACTGCAGGGCTTATAGGGCATTTGCAGGTCAGTATAGATAACTAGGGTACCATAAAGTATCAAAGTTTCGGTGTGATCTTATCACAAAATTTGAAGGAAAAAGCAGACGTGGGTTATAAAAATGTACAATGACAATAAGACCACCTTAAGTATAAATTCATGTTCACTGCGTACTTTAGCATTGCAGCATAGGGAAGGCCTATATCAGTACACTCTAAATGAAATGAACGCGTTCTGGTACATGACGCGTATTTGGTGTTAATTTAACAGGGCATGAACGTGTGATGTTTGGCATTAGAACACCATTTTGACAGACGTGTTCACTGTTTAAGCCAGGTTGTTCAAAGGGGTTCCAGTTCTGAACATCGTATTTAAAATTGTGCTGAATATTTTTAACATATGTGTTCAAACAGAGGGGACCTTTAGCGTTCCCGTGATGAACACCGTCGTGTCGCGGACCATAAATAAAGTGTCGATAGGTCTCATAATTAACAAGTTTTGAATGAAAAGGTTAGATGCTGCATCCCCAGGGCCTCATAATTATGCTGGGGTAAAGAGTACAACGTTGTGAGAAGACCGGTTGATTGAACCACCTTTTCTTGCTGGCACACATGTCAGCGGGCCCGGGATCCCTAGCCTAGTTAACTTACGGTAGGCCTAGGCCCTTTACCCTGCGAGCAGAATGTCTATTAAAGCTAGACAAATAATATTCAAGAGGATGAAGCAAAGTGTTCCAATCGTGAACATGACTTTTGAAACACCAGTGTTCTGAATGCATTTTACGGATTTTCTGTATGGTGTTCACTCTTGACGCCTTGCGTTCGTCATCCGGGTATTTTTTTTTCTCGAGAAATCACGTGATCAAATTAGCGGCAAAGTCTTTTTCTTGGGCGAGAAGACGCTGGCAGCAGCTGGAAGAAAAGATCCCATTCAATCATTCTTAAAATTAACCAGCTGAATCGTTTAGACTTGGGATATCGCAGAGGATTTATTGGGTAATAATAAGAGAACATTTATCAATTTGTTTAATAAGGCCACTATTAATGACAATGTTTCTTTTAATTCTGTCGATCGGGGCGGTTGAATTCGACATGCTCACTAACCGTAGCTTGAGTGAAACTTACCACGGAGTGTCTATGGTGGGACTGTAATTACAATTTATCCTTTATTATAAGGGGATAGGGGGTATAGAATTGCACTTTGAATGGGTTTATATAACTGTGAGTATATTTAATTGCAATTTTGGATTGGTTTATTTACAGGCTGAGTTTATTCTAATGGCACTTGTCAATGTTATCGTAATACTCTGCCCAAGGAATTTGTAATAAATATTTTAATTTCCAACGTTGAATTATTTCTTTGACATTTGGTGTTCTTTGGGACTTTTCTGACACTTTTATGAAATACAATTTGCCGGCAGCTTGAACATCATACGAGTAAAAACAGATTTATGTCTGTTCTCATTTTTAACATTACATGTTCAAAATTGGCTATTGGAAACACCTTTGAATGAAATCTATTTTTGAACACCCAAATTTGAACACATGTATTTATGTGTTCCATTTGTACATAATATTCGATTTTGAACATGAGTAGTCTATAGGGAACACCACATGTTCTAACTCTTACACGAATGTCACATTTAATACATTTTTTTACACTACATGTCTAAAGTAACACAACTTTAGTTTAACACCCTCCCTGGTTCAAAAACTGTTACATTTGAACACCAAAATGTGTTAACTTCTCGAAGGTCGGTGTTCGAATTTAGAACAAAAAAAGTTGCAAATGATGTTCCCCACAAGAAACAACATGTGTTCTACAAGGATTCACATTTTGAACACATGTGATGATTAGTAAATATGTGTTCAATTTGTTAATCCAAGGGTGTTCATTTTCTTAACGTCAGGGAGTCCATTCGTTTAGAGGTAGTAGGCAAGGACTTTGGGGGCGCATAAGAATATTTTTCACCGAATGGCCTGGTAAATGCTTAAAGCAAATGCATGACCTAAAAAATGAATAGGTTAATATGCTAATAACACGATCCTTAGTTCTTCGTCAATGGATCTTTTCCCCAACTAGACAACCAAAATGGGGGAGACCCCTCTTTTGCACACACCATGATCACAGAAAAGGTTTGAAATTGACAAGGCCCTTGAATTTATTTCCTTCAAATGATCATATATCGCGCTAACCAATCGCACTTGTTCTGCTGGGCCCAAGCTACACCTACCCACTAAGTTCACAGGTTTCAAAAGTCTCATTTTTATGACAAAAACCAGAATAAATCTAAAAATATCAAAGCCGCATATTTTAAAACTAATTTGGTTATTTATATACTGACTTCATCTGTGTAATTTTTTTAAAATGTCATTGCGGGCAATATGATTTTTCTTAAAACTCTCTTTAACACATCGTTCTATGGAGAATGGGAATATTAGAGGGCGCTATAACTACACAATCTTGACATTTGTAGCACTATATGACAAGATTTCCGCAATGGATTTTTCTAATTTTGAGAGGTAATAGCTCCTGCGTATCCCTACTTATATCAGTTGTCAAAATTGTGTGTGCCACTGTTTAAAATGCTCTAAAAAGAAAAGAGATGATTGCAGGGGTCAAAAGCTGTGAGTTTCATAGGTTTGACCCGGAGCTCCGAGAACAAGGGTGGACAGACATTGGGGACAGCAGACAGAAGATTTTCATGGGGGATGTGTACACTGAAATAGGGATGGTCCGGATGTAGATTCAACTCACTAGTTGTATGGGACCTCAGGCGAAATTCTTCTCTTGACTTGGCACTACAATATACAATGTAGAGCAAGACATGGGTAAATTTTCAGCACTGTCTGAGCTGCGTGTCCCTTTAAGTGTAAAACATATGACCACATCTGTACAACACAAATCATTACATATATACCTGACTCATCCTATGTTAAGAAGAGAGGAGACCTTAGGGACTGAGGTAAAGGTCAGATATCTTGACCAAATGTGGGCTACGCTTTGATGATTTATGTTACCAGTCAACCTCATTAATGCTACGGCCAAAGTAATACTCCAAGGTATATGTGCTACTATTGCTAAATTGATAATACACATGAATTATTCAATCAACTACTTTTGTCAAAATATTTTATACATGGACACAGGGTAAAAAATAGCTGTGGTACTTTATTCTAGAAACCAAGTAGGATAAGTGTCGCGGTAGGACTTGGGTTTGTGTTATGGGGGTGGATTCATGTAAGTTTAGAAAAGAATTTTGATCAGGATTTGATCTTTTAATTATATATGTGATTATAACCAGATTCAGGGACTACATTTAGAGTTATGGTTATAGTTTATGGTTGGATTAGTATTAGCAGTGGCGTAACAAGAGGGGGGGTCAGGTCCCCCCTTTGGGGAATTTGCCCCCTCTTTCCCCTGAAAAAAGTAGTGATTTACATAGGCCAGATACTATACTAACAAATTTAATACATGCCTGCCCCCCTGGAAAATATATGTGCCCCACCCTTCCTTTTCCCCCCTGAAAAAAAGCTGGTACACACTGAGTTTAGGACTGTTAGACCACGTTTGAGACATTTCTGTAGCCAAATGAAAGGTAAGAAATCTATTGAGTGTCTGCCTTGAAAATTACTATGGACATAAGTTCGGGTGCCTCAAAAATCTCAGTGCACATTTAAAATGCAGGGGGGGGGGAAAGGTTGCCACCCCAGAGGTCTTTGCAAGGAAGACAAAGTCGCAAATAATCCTGCTAAATCAGTCCTTTTTTGCCTGCTCACCAGGAATTTTTCACCTTTTAACCAGTCACAGGACAGCTGTTTTACAGTCTAATTTCTGTCAATTCTACGTCTAACATTCATCATCAATCAAACTTTCTTTAGAGTGGATTGGAAACAGGTTAGAACTTATGACATGACTTTAGCTCGGACACACACACACATCCTGAGTTTCATGTATTTAAAGTGATCATACAAGCCATGTTTCCCTGACTTTCAAGCACTATTTTCAAATCAAGTTGACGGAGCAAAGGGTGGCTACCTTCTACCAAATTAAAATGTGTTGTCGGTCTCTCATAACCCCAACACAACCAAAACTCACTGAGCTGTGGCTAGTAAATGCCACGGTAGTCCGTGTTTCGATTAATTTGGTGCAGTGAAGTCATCGCGAGATTTGGTGGCCGCAAGAGGAAATCGCTCGTGCTGCATGAAGAGATGGCTTTTACGTGCACGCACACGATGGCATTTCTTGACGCAGATAAATGTTATGACATACTGCACAGAGACACGACACTTAAGTCCCAAACCAGTAATGACATCATTAATACGAACACACAGGCAGCGGCTGCAATTTCTACGCGAATCCGCGAATCGTTTCGCGTAAAGATTCGCGCCCGAATGTTCACCACACGCAAGGCGGCGGATCCAGGATTTGAAAAAATGTCAAAATGACCGGGGGGCTGAAAGGCTGTAATGCTCCAAAATTAGTTTAAAATGGGCTGATTTTGCAAGAAATTTGAAGAATTACCCGGGAGGCGCGCGCCCCATCTCGCCCCTCCCTGGATCCGCGCCTGACCCGCGAATCAGAGTGATTGCGTCAAGAAAATTCAGTCAAGGAAAAAAATCCAGGGAAAAAATCAGTCAAGAAAAAAATAATTCTTTGGCCTACCGATTATAGAAATAGGAGAATCACAACCAATGTATATTTTTCTACAAAGAACTAATAAATAATCGTTCGATTTTATTGTCAAACAAACAAAATAGTAAGGCGAAAAGTCGACTTTTACATGTAAAAGTCCGTAATATCTTCGATCAAACGTACTGTTTAAGAAAAATCAATTAAAATTGACCTGGACCCAAATACAATTACCATCACATCAAAGCCAGTGTGTACCATGTTCCCTAGTGTACCATATAAAAGCAGGTTTTTCATTTAAAACGGCAAACTAAAATTCTAAAACGGCAAAATAAATCTAAAACCGTAATAACATCAATTCAATTAAAAATTTTAAGTTAGAAAATAAACCCTTTGTCTAGATATTTTCCAAGTTTGTACACAAAATAAAACAAAGTTGTATCAAAATTCCAAGGTAATATATCTAGGTATGTGTTAAATGCTTTGCCTCAGGTTACCTTTTCAGTCTGCAAATTGTAAACAGTGAATATGCAGGAAGTAGCTAGTCCGACGTTCTGTAGCGCTATGAAATTGGTGAGGAAAATGCTAAATTTAGCAGGTGAGATGTTCATATACTGATGGGAGTTGCTAACGGTGCCTTCAACATTGTAATTTGGTTTTTTGACAGCAATATGAAGGAGAAATGCGCCACCTGTGCGAATTCGGCAGGCTTGCAAGTGCCCAGAATTCAGAAATTTTGCATATGTTTTGTGCCATATATGCATCCGATTCGTGATTTTTTCAACCGAGTGCATTCCTAATTTAGTAAACAAAACATGAATATTAAGAAAATGAAATCTCTTCGTTGCACCTTTAAATGCAGGGGGGGGGCAGGTTTCCACCCCAGAGAGCTTGACCAGAAGACAAAGTCTGAAAATCATGCTAACTCAGTCTTTTTTGCCTGCTCACCATGATTTTTCACCTCTAACCTTCACAGACACTGTTTTAACAGTCTCATTTCTGTAATTATACTCTAACATCATCATCAATCAAACTTTTTTAGAGTGGATTGGAACAGGTTAATGATTAAGAAATGACATTATAGCTATGTACACACACACACATCACTGATTTTCAATGTATTTCTGAAGGTGATCAATCAAAGCCCTTTTTTCCCTGACTTGCAGCACTATTTGTCATCAGTTGAGAGAGCAAGGGGGCACCTTCTAACGCAATTAAAATGTTTGGGTCTCTCATAATTACCCTAACACAACCAAACTCACTGACGTGGCTAGTAAATGCACTATAGTCCGTGTTTCGATCTACTTTGGTGCAGTGATGTCAGTGCGAGATTTGTTGGCCGCAAGAGTAAATCGCTTATGCTGACTTGAATGATGGCTTTTACGTTCACCACAAAGATGGCATTTCTTGACGCAGGCAAAATGTTATGACATCCGCACAAGACACGGACTATAAGTCCCAACCATGTATGACATAATTATACGAACACACAAGCAGGGCTGCAATTTCGACGCGAATCCGCGATCGATTCTCGTAAGATTCGCGCCCGAATGTTTCACCACACGCAATGGCGGATCCAGGATTTGAAAAATGTCAAAATTACCGGGGGGCTGAAAGGCTGGACTGCTCCAAAATGTTTAAAATTGCTGATTTTGCAATTGCAGAATTAACCGGGGGGAGCGCGCCCCCTCCGCCCCCTCCCTGGATCCCTCCTGACCACCGAATCAAAGTTGATTCGCGTCAAGAAAATTCGTCAAGAGAAAAATTCCGGGGAAAAATCACCAAGAAAAAAAAATCTTTCGGCCGTACCGATTATCATATAGAAATGCTTAAATCACACCAATGTATCTTTTTCTACAAAAGACGAAAAATATCGTTCGATTTGGGTTATTGTTCAAACAAACAAAATATTAAGGCGAAAGTCTACTTTACAATGACAGACGTCGTACATATCTTCGATCAACACGTACTGTTTACGAAAATCCAATTAAAAATTGACCTGACCCAAAATACAATTACCATAACATCAAAGCCATGTGTTTACCATGTTCCCTAGTGTACCATATAAAAAATGCAGGTTTTCATTTTAAAACGGCAAAATAAATTCTAAAAACGGCCAAAAAAAAAAAAAAAAAAAAAAAAAAAGAAAATTCTAACACCCGTACTAAATCAATTGCAATAATAAAAAATTTAGTTAGAAAAATAAACCCTTTGTCTGGACTATTTTCCATAGTTTGTACAACAAAATAAAACAAATTGTATCAATTCCAGGTAATATACTAGGTATGTGGTAAATGCTTTGCCTCAGTGTTTACCTTTTCAGTCTGCAAATTGTTAAACAAGTTGAACATATGGGGGAAGGGAAGTAGACTAGTCCGCACGGTTCTGTAGCGCTATGGAATTTGGTGAGGAAATGCTGAAATTTAGCAGGTGAGACTGTTCAATACTGATGGGAGATGCTAACGGTGCCGTCACACATGTAATTTTGTGTTTTTTGACAGCAAATATGAAGAGAATTCGCCACCTGTTGCGAATCGCAGGCTTGCAAGGCTGCAGAATTCAGAAATTTGCAATTTTTGTGCCATTATATGCATCCGATTCTTGAATTTTTTTTTTTCAACCGAGTGCATTCCTAATTAGTCACAAACACATGAATATAAGAAAATGAAATCAGTCCCAAGACTTATATAATATGATTTTTGTCTTCCAAAGTCGCTTCTGCAGTCTCTTTTCAGAGTCTATGTTGGATGCATGTATGAGAAGTTGCAGTCGCTGATCTGAAGAGTGGCCATTTTGGTTAATTTATCACTATTTATGTGAGTAAGAGAAATTCAAACGGGGACTCATACTTGTAGTTGAATATTTAAAGGTGGTTTCGGCAAGTAGTAAACATGTATTGGTTGTTGATCCTCAGTAGTGTCAATTTCGAAGCCCACAGTTAGCCTATTCAAAAAAATTTCCAAGCTCCAAATTATATGGTTTTTAAACCCAATTGTTAAGAATTTACTTCTGCCGTCTGTTAGTTAGATTCTCACAGTTGTAAATAACATGGGAATAACTGATTAAGTTCGCCAAACCCAATTACATTTAAGCATGCGGAATAAATTATTATCCTTATAATATATTCAAAATCTTACCGAAGTAGGTCTGAATCAATTGATTATCGCAAAATTACCTGAGCGAGAATCAAACCTGATTCCCGCACGTTACAACGAAATTGAACCCCTGACAAGGTAATAAATCCTTGGTCATGGGATGAGGCCCCTGGTTCGATTCCTATCCAAGATGTCCAATCCTCATTTAGCGACCCTCCCTTTACTCTTCCTTCCTCCCAGGGGAGAGGCTAGAGCAAGAAAACAGTGCTTGGTTGAGGGTATTAGGCACTGTTGCATATAGTACATTATTCACAATACATTCACTGTTTTGCTAGAGTTTCAATTCAGGAAAACAGGGTTTAAGCAATAAATTGAGTAAAAATTAGGGTTTGTAACATATGCTTGATCTTGTTAAACAGTGGGGTTTAGTTCTGACATCGCTTTAGTCCTATTGCATGCTGCTAATAATGCACAAGCAAACCACATTTCTTCTAAACCTTTCCCATCCATGACCTCGTTCCATTATACCGTTTTGCTAGTTCTGATATTCCGTTCTTCAGTCAATTCGCATGGGCTATCGAAACTCTTGTCTCAGTGTATTTGCTCTTTTCCGGGTTTCCCCTTATTGTACATGCACAACCATAATTGGTTGGGATAGATCACACGACACATACGCAGGGTGTGACATCGCAATTAGCATGTCATACTTCGCTTTTGGTTTGGTTAATTTTGAGGATTCTTTGGCGTGGTGCATCGCAATGGACTATGGTGCCCGGCGCACCTAACCCTTTATAAATGTTGATGATTGTCCGGTAAAAGTTTGTTGTGTTATGATGTTTCACCCCTCCGTAATTTACCCTGGCGCCCCATGGTAGAACTACTGCATTTAAATGAAACACAGTCCTGTATTTGAATTAGTTTTTTATGGGCAGTAGCGGTATACATGTAGAATGCACCAATAGCAAAAACAGTACACTGCTCCTTTAAACTACTTGTAACAGACGACATCTATGAAAACACATTGCACCTTGGAATGAGACCTTTGCTGAGCAATAATGTTATTAATGAGGTGTGTAATGGCAACTGACTGATGCAGTGACATGCATACACATGATGTTGGCATTGACACATGTTACCAGGTTTTAGGTGCAATTCTTCATTTTAACATCCAAAACTTGAGGAATTATGATGTTGTGTTTTGTGGGTAGTTCCAATAAATTTAATATGGCATCATTTTTAAAATTGGACATAATCTTTGGTTGCCCATCATAGATAGTAGATAGTCTATGATAACACAGCCATGAAAAAGTTAAGACTATCTAGTCATGATCATCAGGACTAGCACTAAGTATGAAATTCTGATGAAATTTGATGTCCAAATCTGACCAGCACCAAACTCCTTCAAAAAAGTAAGTGTAAAGAAAGCAGAATAAAATCACTGATTTTGATGAAAAACAATTACCTCCAGCATGTTCAGTCTTAAAAACTGGACGCATGAACCCCCGCAGCCGACGCGCAAGTGGTGTGTAAGCCGCTATTAACTAAAAACGGGCGATCCGTCTGCTCATTACAGTCCACGGTAAGGTATTTAGCCGGCTGACTTTTGTTTTCAGTTTTTAGACTTATGGACCCATCTTTTTCACATTCATGCCAGGGACAATTGAATAGTAAATTATTTGAAAGAAACAATATTACAGATGTTGAATCTTAAAAAGGAATTTTATTATGGGAATAACAGCCAATTTTTGGAAAAAATAAAGATTTGAGAACGTCACGGCATTGATTGGTTATTATTTGCTTCGGGGACCCATTCAGGTAACAAAAATGACGTACGTACCCTACATTGGAAAAAAAAAACAAACCGATATCGTAAAGTAACGTCAGTTTTGAATCAGTAGGGGAAAAGGTAATTTTGTACGGTTTAGACATAATTAAAACCGTGGCTTTTAGAAAAAAATAAGAGCACTCTGGGCAGAGGGCCATATGTACAGACCTTTATTTAAACAATAGTCGCATTTATATATATCGGTCGCCCCCGAAGAGCAAACTGCTACCTGACACGTGGACATGGTACCGAACGTGACACCAACTATTCAATCTCGTTTAAAGTTTATGAAATACAAAACGGCAAAGCAGAAAGCATTCTGTATCTCCGTTGTCACGCGTAATCGATCAAGATGTGAGGATATACTGTAGTAAAAGATAGTTTCAAGGCATTTGAAGGCGTAGTAAAGACACCTTTCGAAACTAACAACTATGATTGATAATATCGATCTTCGACCGAACTGCTTGATAGATCTTCGGTTTAGAGCGTCCGGGGCATGTAATACGAAGGGCGACGGTTCGAATCCGGCCAGCGACATGGGTTTTTTTTTTTCAACACTATCGTGCGCTGGCCATCTCCAGAGGAAAGATTAGTAAAATATATATTATTTCAATGCAGATTCAAAGTCATAGTGTGGACTTTTCAATGCCGTACTTACCAGCATCGGGGGTAAGCTATTATCTTAAATTGTTTTTCAACATGTTCAAAAATTCAAATCAATGCAAAATTAATGACGTCCTTAGTGATAGCCATGCAAACAGTAATAGTAGCAGTGTAATGTCACGCATGAAATTTGAAACATTTCACCTTGCATGCAATTAACATTGGGTTCCGAATTTGACACCCTCAACTTTGTCAGCAAAAGAGGGGGCGGGTCTAGTAGGTTTGGGGGGTAAGATAAGAGGTTAAGGAGGAAGGAAACGATGTGAACGGGCTTATAAAATCTCACGGTGTTTTATGTCCGTTTGTATATAGTCCAATGTCAGCGGTTGAAGTGATTTCGAAACGAACTTATTCCACAGAGACAATGTCATGTTAATTTCCGAATAGAAGTGAAGATTTGATAGGCCCCGTTAATTACTCTTTGTTTTCCCTCAGATTAATTAACTTCTGTTTGATGCGGGGATTGCTCGATAATAATAAAACGGTGATCTCATAACATATTCTGTTGAAAAAATCTGCTCCTAAGTTTTTCCCCCGTTATATACGGTAGGTGTTGCAAGGCGGTGAACGGGGCGTATAAAATCTCACTATTTTATTCACACAAACTTAACATCATCACCAAGTAATAGTATAATAGCAAAAATAAAAGACACTATCACAAGAGTATATTAAGATCGATCATTGATCGTTTTTTCTTTTTACGGGGAAAGGGCTATGTCGGCCAAAACAAAAGTTTGAATGTACTTTTTTGAAAAGCCATATATTGAACCAAAGCGTGTGCTTGGCGGGTGAATCATCAATGAAATAGATTATGGAGTTGGGGGAGTGTGCGGACGTGAGCTTTATTCCGTTAATGTATATTGATTTAAGTATTAACAAACGGCACGACTTTTTATGTCGCTCGGATTACAGCGTGCGTCTCAGCGCTCGTCTGTCATACAGATTGGTTTCGGGTTGATTCCCACTTCAAACACAAAATTTTATTATATTTTTTAATTTTAAGATTGCAATGAACATATCAGAGGAGTCCGCATTTGCGATTATTGTTAGTAACGGGGCCCCTACTAAAATCTTCCATTTATGAAACATTCAAAACTTATATAATATTGGAATTTATTCCGTTTAGAGATCATTTCAATTTGAAGTTTGACCAAAAAAAAGAACGGAAAATAAAAAGCGAGATTTATAAGCCCCGTTCACTCGTTTCCTTCCTTCTTAACCTTCTTACCCCCCACAAACTTAATAGACCCCTACTTTGCTGGACAATATAATTCCCCCCAAAAGAAATCCCCTTTTTGTCCTACGGACGGGTGGGAAAATACTTAGAATGATGCTATGCAACTCGTATATATTACTAGTTATAAGCACCGTTCTATTGTTCTCACTCAAAGAAAATAGAACGGGGCTTATACAAAGAGAGTCTATATATAGTTTGAATAGCATCAAACTCTCTATATATTACTCTTGTTATAAGCACGTTCTAGTGTTAATTCTAGTGAAAACCATTAGAACGGGGCCTTATAAACAAGAGTTATATATAGGACACGGTGACTAAAAGTCAATTCTTCAGGAAAGGCACATTTTTTATCTCTGAATCTAACAATTACTGCCCCGCGACCAGCACAACCTGACAGCTTTTCTCATAAAACAGCTCATGAACAAGTTTTCAGTAACCTAGGGTGTCAAATTGTTGGACGTCCTACTTACAGGGCTTATTAACAAGATATTGCCTCATTTGGATAAGTGAGGGAGACCTTTGCTCCTGAGCTTAGTTCTGTGAGCATAACCTTTGCTTTCATTCATCTTTTAAATTTGGACATGATTATATCAGCTAGTAAAAGTGTACGTTAGTGATACATACCGATAATGTACAAATGATAACAGATTTGAAATGAAAGAGCCCAAAGGTTATGTCAGCAGAAAATACTTCTGGAGCTGTTGGTGATCAAAACCTACTGATGCTTCGGTGCTTGATGGCTTAATTGGCATATAATTTTTAAAATGTTTGTAATTCGTAATGTCTTCCATGTGGGGATAAATCAGTATTCTGCCACCACATCTTTAACATACGTTTATTCTGTTGAGGATGCCGAATTCATAGGATGAGTGGCCACAATACAAATTCTTCCTGGGATACAACCATAATTATTGATTATTCATTCAAATTGTCAAATGTCTCATAATTTTTGATTTTTTAAAGACTACTCCATACCTTCCATTACTGACATTTCACTTCCGGGCCATACAATTACTCCAATTTTCTCTCGTAAACATTACAGTGAACCCAAACGAACTGTAAATTCATAAACCTTTTTTAAAAACACAAACTGAAATTTTTTTTCGTATCTGCGAACTGACGGAATCACTTCGGTTAAAAAAAAACCCCACAACTTTGACAATCACTGCAAAGACATCATGAGTATGCGTCAAGAAATTCTGAAAAAATCTGAAATTCACTTTGTTGATTATAAAATCTTTTTCTGCTATTGGAATCGGATTGGAATACTTTGGTGTAGCATGTGTATTATTAGAACTACTATGTGCCATCGACTATGTGTCAAGTCACGCTGCAAACACACATCAATCACTTGACTTGCAAGAAGGATCAACTGCTACTATTCCAAAAACACATAATGTTCACGCAGCAGAAAAACCCAGCACTCGAAAAAGCCAACATATTCCATCACTTGTAGCATATTCCTCAATAATATTATCCCAGTTTAGATCCCTCTCTGCTTCACCAGATTTCCAACCTGTACTAATGTGCATCTGACAGCAGTGTGGAGTATTAGCTAGTGTCAAACTCTAAAAATAGACCCCATTGGTGTGTCTCAATCCTACTGGAATGGAGGATGATACAGTCGGTGTGTATCCCTCCCCTGCAGGTGAGATTTACACACCTGACTGAAATATGTGAACAACTTATATTGTGGTATTTTACTGCTGTGATGATAGGAGTCCCTGGTTTATCTTTAAGCCTTCCTTGACGAGTCTAGTAATGTGACTGAATATAATGAATATAAATTGAGAGAGGTGCAGTGATGAGTTATTTGACAACTTGAACTATTTTGGGGTTAGGCAGTTATTAGCAGAAAGAAATTTATCCTCAGGTTTTGCAGATGATCCTTCCATGGTTCAAGGGGGGAATGGTCCAATTAAAGGTGCAACGAGAGATTTTACAAAAAAATGGTGTTCTAAAAAATGTGAAATTTCTGATTTTGACATGATGGAAAGCTTTCATATCAAAAAATATCCCCAACGGAAAGGATAAGGGCTGAGAATATTTTTTGTACAAAAAAAAAAAAAAATTTGGGGAAATTCTAAATCCCTATAGGGGCAAATAAGAAATTCAGCTATGTTTTTAAATTTGGAAAAAAAGCATAATAAAATCACCTTTGTTTTCAATTTTAAGACATTATGTAGCCAAATATAAAAGGTTTAAGAGATCATTTGTGATAATCTATATTGAAATACATATGGCAGAAAATATGGATGCCTCAAAAATCTCTTGTTGCACCTGTAAAGCTGTAATTTTGGAAATACAAGCTTTTCAAATATGTGCATAACATGAATCCATAGTAAACCCCACCCCCCCCCCCAACAAAATTATGAAGGGGTGACATTGACATCTGGCAAATGAAATAGAAAAAATCTTCACCTAAAGAGAAAACTTGAAACTCTGGAAAGCTGTGACCTTCTTGTTGAATGGCAAATTGGGAATTTCCCAAAAGAACATCTTAGAGCACTCTTAACCAAAGGACTCTCAACTTTTTAAACCTCGATGGGTAACTTGAGGAATTGAATTAAGTTAACCCAATAAGCATTTGCCTAAGCATTGGTCCTGTCAACAGCTTTAAAAATACAAAGATTGGATATAGTGGGGCTCTCAATTTGGGGTCCAAGACCCCCCCTCAGTTCTGCAAACAACTTTCAAAAAAGAATTGGGTCTACCAGCACATTTTACTCACTGAGAAAAACTTTCAAACATGCCACTGACTCCCCTGAACACTTTGTATTCTAATGTATTCTCTGACAGACTTTTTTCATGATTTCTTAACAGCTCTAACTTGGATTATTTCTTTCTCAGTCATTGGATGAAGTCAATATTTTATGGGGTTTATTTTGGTAGGCTAGAATATTTCCTCCTATAAACGATTTCTCAGTTGCAACTGGTGTATAAGCTGTAGCATATTGTTGTAACCCATGGCCCACACACACACCACCATTAGGGAGTCCTAGTGTTTGCTTAGAAAAAAAAAGGAACACAATTGTTTTTTTTTTCATGCGTTGAGTTCACAAGGATGAAAGACGTATACATGTTATAAATATATGGCCATTCCTTTTGGAATCATGGACCATTGTAGAAAAAGAATGACTATTTACACTTGAGGTTGTATCCTGTAAGAAAAAAAAACCTTCAAATCCTACCTGAAAGTCAGTACTGTATATGTTTGTTGAGCAGAGGATGGATGGCCATTAAGTTTGATTTTAAAAATGTTGACTTCTATACCCTCAGTCGCGAAGCAACATTGTGCAATTATTTTG
>JAMKCH010055914.1:0-17782 GCA_023653785.1 Ophioderma brevispina
GTGTATGTGTCACTAGCGTTCTTTTTTCTCTTTCTTATGTCAATGTGCTTATAGCTCAGTAGTGCCTTGACCCTAGTGACCAGGGTGGCACCAGATGACCGCTCGCAGCGAACCATCACCTGCCATATGACTTGGACCCCCATCTTACCTTTGACCTCGTCACAAGGTTCAACTACGTATTCATCGCAAAAATATCTCTTTTACAGGATTAGCCGATACTCAACTAAAATTGTTCAGAGGAACCATCGACCCATGCTTCATATAGGGTGTCAAGAATAAGGCTTCAAAGGTCATTAAGGGGGTCATTTCCGGTCTGAAAGCCAAAATATGCCATTAAGTGGCAAAATTATCTTCTTCTACCGGATTATGCCGATATCAACTAAACTTGTTCAGAGGAAACACTGACCCATGCTACATAAGGGTGTTCAGGATAAGCAGTCAAAGGTCATTCAGGGGTCACTTACCGGTCAAAAACCAAAAATATTTAAAAACATTCAAAAAATTTTATCTCAAAATGTAAACATAGCTGAGTGACATGACTCAGATAGGAAATCTTAGACAATGTATGCAAGGTATTTATTTTGGGGTCACAGGTCATTTAAGTCATTTCCGGTTTTAGACTAAAAAACTTAAGAAAAAAAATTTTTTTTTTATATCCAGAACTAAGCTAAGCAGATTTTTTTTATTTAAATGGAACAATGCTTTTTAGTTGTTTACCTCAGGTTGTTTTTATTCCAGGATCAAAGGTCATTAAGGGGGTCAAAAAGGTCAATTTTGCCAAAAAATGCAAAATAAGACAAATGGCTATATCTCAGCCTATGGAGGACAGATAAAGCACGTTATTGCTACAGTGAGTAACATTAATGGTATGGAAGGTCTTATGGAGTCTCGACCCAAAGTAAAGTTCTAGGTCAAGTCAACATCTACAACAAGCTCCGAATGAGCTAAAGCTTTACGAATTGTTATCCCAGAACTAAGCTAGTAGATTTTTTTATTTGAACTGCAATAATGCATTTTGAGAGTCCATCAGGTTTTTTTAATATCGGGGTCAAAGGTCATAAGGGGTCAATGGTCAATTTTACTAAAAATGCTAAAATGAGAGACTAAATTTACTATATCTCAGCCTATAGAGACAGATAAAGCCCGTTAAGGAGCTTAAGATCCTTCACCAAGATTGTGCTTGAAATGGGGTCAAAGGCTGACATGTTGACATGGGGGTCATATTTACCACAGGATGTGTACCAGTGGCTATGGGCCACATAAACCTTAGTTTCGTTCTTTCTTTCTGTTCAATGTGCTTATAGCTCATAGTGACTGACCAATAGTGACAAGGTTTGCACCAGATGACCGCTCAGCGAACCATCACATGTCATATGAATTGACCCCATCTGACATTTGACCTCGTCACAGGGTTCAATAATGTCAATTTATTCGCAAAAATATTCTCTTTTACAGATATGCCGATATCAACAAACACTTGTTCAGAGGCAACCACCGGACCCATGCTTCATAGGGTGTTCAAGAATAAAGGCGTCAAAGGTCATTAAGGGGGTCATTCCGGTCTGAAAAGCCAAAATATGCCATTTAATTGGCAAAATATCTTCTCTACAGGATTATGCCGATATCAACTAAACTGTTCAGAGGAACCACTGACCATGCTACATATAGGGTGTTCAGGAAAAGTAGTAAAGGTCATTAGGGTCAATTCCGGTCAAAAACCAAAATATTTAAAAACATTCAAACTTTTTTCTCAAAATGTAAACATAGCAGCGTAAAATGACCTTCAGATAGGCAATGGAGGGGTAGCCAATGTATGAAAGATATTTTTATTTTGAAGGTCAAAGGTCATTCACAGGTCAATATCGGTTTGAGCTAAATAAATTAAGATTTTTTATCTCCAGATCTAAGCTGAGCAGATTTTTTTTTTATTTAAAACTGAACAATGGCATTTTGTTGTGTACATCAGGTTTTTTTTATACGAGGATCAAAGGTCATTAAGGGGGTCAAAAGGTCATTTGCCAAAAATGCTAAAATAAGACCAAATGGCTATATCTCAGCCTTGGAGGACAGATAAAGCCCGTCATTGCTACAGTGATTTAACATTAATGGTCGGAGAGGTCGATGGTAGTCTCGACCCAAAGGTTAAAGTTCAGGTCAAAGGTCAAAATCTACACAAGCTCCGAATGAGCTGAGTTTTAAGAATTTTGATCTCCAGAAACCTAAGCTAGTAGATTTTTTTTTTATTTGACTTCAATATTGCATTTTTGCGATGTCTATCAGGTTTTTTTAATCGGGGTCAAAAGGTCATTAAGTGGGTCAAATGGTCAATTTCATTAAAAAATGCTAAAAATGAGACTAATGGACTCATCTCAGCCGATAGAAGACAGATAAAAGCCCGTTAAAGGAGCTTCAGATCCTTCACCAAGATGTGAGGAAATGGGGTCAAAGGCTTGACAAGCTTGACATGGAGGTTTCATATTTACCATCGGCTTGGTACCAGTGGCCTATGGCGACATAACCTCTAGTTCTTTCTTTCTTCTCCGGAACATTCAACTGCGTCTAGCTCAGTCAGGGTTTGAAGATTTTGACTCGACTTACATCAAAATGACCGCTGACTTGGACCATTTATGTCATATGACATGACCCCTGTTGACCTTGACCTGACCACAGGGCAAATATGTAATTAATGTTACAATTATCTTCTTCTACAGCATACGCCATATCAACTAAACTGGTTCAGAGGAACCACTGACACTTGCTTCATTAGGGGTCAGGGATTAAGGGAGTAAAGGTCATTAAGGGCGGTCTTTCCGGTTTGAAAGCCAAAAACTGGAAAAATATTAAAAAATCGCTGTCCTTACAAAGTTAGGTAAACAGAGTGACGTCATTCGAGCACATGTATTGTTACCAGGCAGGGGCTTTCGGGTTGCCACAGTTTCAGGATCGAAGGTCATTCAGGGTCAACTTTCCGGTCAAAACCAAAAAATATTCCAAAATATTAAAAAATGTAATCACAAACCCAAACATAGTACCGTGACTTAAATTTGGCAGCTTTGCATTCATGTTACCTGCGTGTATGCCAAGGTATTTTTATTTGGCGGTTCAAGGTCATAAGGGTCATGTCCGGTTTTAAGGTTAATAATTACGTTATTTTTATCTCCAGAACTAAGAAGAGTAGAATTTTTTTATTTGCATTGGGAAACAATGATTTTTGTGTGTACACCCCAAATGAGGTTTTTTTTATTACCGGGATTCAAAGTTCATTAAGGGGGTCAAAAAGGTCAATTTTGCCAAAAAATGCTTAAAAAGAAGACCCAAATTGGATTTATCTCAGCGTATAGAGGACAGATACAGTCAGTTATTACTTACAGTAACATAATAGGACAGAGAGGTCAATGATAGTCTCGACCCAAAGGTTAAAGTCAAGGTCAAAGGTCAAAAATTTACAAACCAAGCTCGTTGACACTGAATTTGACAGGCATAATCCTCGGGATATAGTAAAATCACAGAAAAATACAGTTTGACCCATTCGTGACCAGGGTCACGTTATAAGAGGTGCAAAGGTCAACAGGCGTCAACTATGTATTGTTTGTTACAATTATCTTCTTCTCAGCATTTACGCCGATATCAACCAAATACTGGGTCAGACGGAATCCACTGACCATTGCTTCATATAGGGGGTGCAGGGATAAGGAGTCAAAGGTCATTCTGGGGGCAGTTCCGGTTTCAAAGCCAAAACTTGTGAAGAATATTTAAAAATCGCTGTCAGTACAAATTACGTAGCAGATTGACGTCATTAGAGCACAGGTATTGTTAATAGCCAGGGTCTTCGGGTTGTCCCACAGTTTCAGGATCAAAGGTCATTAAGGGTTCACTTCCGGTCAAAAACAAACTATCCAAAATATTCAAAAATGTTTATCTCAAACCTACCATAGCTACGTGGACAGATCTTTAGATTGAGTTCATGTACCTGGGTATGCAGGTCTTTGTATTTTGGAGGTCAAAGGTCATATAAGGTCATTTCGGTTTTAAGGTCAATAATTTCAAGAATTTTTATCTCCAGAACTAAGCATAGTAGATTTTTTTATTTGCATTTAAAAAGGCATTTTTGTGTGTACACGAGGGTTTTTTTTATACCGGGATTCAAAGGTCATTTAAGGGAGTCAAAAGGTCAATTTGCACCCAAAAATGTTAAAAAAAAGACCAAATGGGATTTATCTCAGCAGAGTGACAGAAAAGCCTGTTATTACTAACAGTGAGTACATCTAGAGAAGAGGTCTATGATAGTCTCGACCCCAAAGGTCAAAGGTCAAGGGCAAAGGTCAAATTTAAAAACAAGCTCCGATTGAACACTGAAATTGGACAGGAATAATCCTCGTGATATCGTAACTACAGACAATAACAGTGACCCTATTCGTGACCCAGGGTCACGTTATAGAGGTGCGAAGGTCCAATCATTGACATTCTTGGATTGAGTTGAAATCAATGATAACTTACTCATAATGTTGTTAACACTTTAAAAATACATTTAATGACATTTGTGGGCATATTGGTCACGTTACAGGGGTCAACGGTCCCTTTAAGGGAACTTAAGGGGTCAACATTCCTAATTATGCAGCCTGATGTCATGTCTCAGCATGACTAGTAATATGTGTTTCCCTCTGATCACCTTCCGACCTGCTTTAAAACGATCCCAGAGTCAAAACGCTTGGTCCGATCTAAAACCAAAATCGGTCAGCAGAAAAAGATGTTCGTGCTTTGGGATGGGTGTACACAGTTTACGGTCAAAAGGCACCCGTAGAGGTCAATATGGCCAATTAGGTCAAAAAATCATAAGAAAGGCTTCTTCTCATACAAAGAGGGCCGCACTGATGACGTCACTCATGGCCCATGCATCGCCTATGACCAGAGTCTATGAGATAATCAACAGATTTGAGATCAGTGGTCAGGAAGGGGGTCATTAGAGGTGCATATCGTGATTTTATATTTCCAAGCGGATTTGCGCCAGTTTCTTCATAACAAAAAATGCAATATTTTCAGACAAAATTAAAATTTGCATGTGCAAAAGACATCAGACGTGATTGCGTAACAAAACCAGCCCGTTCAATCAAGGAAAGGGCTCAAACTCCATTTAATATTGACAAGTTTCAATATTGGACCCCTATAGTATAATACAGTAGATCATGCATTACGTCGTCTGTAGACGAGGACTGATATAGGTGGCGCGGTTTTTCTTACGATTTGGGTTTGTAAAAAAAATTAACCAATTAGCCGCTTTTCCTATATTACACTCAATGCAAAAATTCAACGCTTTCATTTGTCACAAAATTTTACTTACCTTAGTTCCAAAATAGGCGACGATATCGCCTAAAACATGCTTGCGCTATGTTTTTAAAAAAGGGTACTTGTATCCACATTTTTGCCTGAACTATTTAGCTCTGTCCTCTGACATGCTTGGATTGAGTTGAAACTCAATAAAATTGATCCTTGTAAAGTTTTAACAACGTAAATGCTTTATGACATTGGGACATATTGGTGAAGCTACAAGGTGTCAAAAGTCAATTCACCTCTAAGGGTCATTAAGGGATCACCATCCATTCCCATACGGCCCGTCTTGTAAATTAGATCTGTCCCCCGGTCTAGTTTATAACAATTTGCGCGCTAGGTGAAAGAATGTATTCATTGAGTCGGTTTATTTAAATCAAGACGATGACGTGTCATTTTCATTTTAAATTCGTGTGTTGGCCAGGGGTAGGACAAAATTTAAACCACCCAATAGCACCCAACATCAACAACTGATATTTTGGCGATGGTTTTATCGAATTGACATTATGAGTGGTGTATACAGGCACCCCAAACTAATCATTTTAAGTTCCGCATATTCAAAATGTCAGCCGCCAGCACGGACGACTGTGTTTGCAATGGGTTGTCACCTAGTTGACTTCATGTTTACAAACACAAGTTAGCACCTGGTCAAAAAAAAAAAAAATAATCTGACATGTTAGAGGTGCCACGAATATGCCCATACAGTTTACAGCATTCAATACCCCCTTATCACGCCGATTGAGCCGAAATTTAAGCACAAGCCCTGCAGTGCTCACGCATACTGCCGGCAAGCTTTGTTCGTTGGCCCTGCGTTGACGTCACAGTCACATCATCTCATCTGGACATCTCTCTTGGCACCCCCCTCCAATCAGTGGCTTGAATCCGCCCTGCATACAAACCATACACACACGCACACCTCCCCGCACACATATCTGCCACACACAAACATTCTCCGCCCTCACGGCAAATAGAATTTTCCAGCAAACTTCCCTCAAATATAGGCCCAATCCAACAACAAAATCATCAAAGTGAATATACATAAATCTCAAGTAACGAGGAAAACAAGGTATTTATAGCCATTAAACAATAAATTCCCAATGCTAAAACATTAACACTTAAGTGACCAAGGGGTTTTCACTCCCGTTGGTGCCCAAGGTAGGTTCCATGGGACCTCACACTTAGGAAACAACTTTCCCGAGGATTTTTTTTGTTGCACGAAATTTATACCACATGGTGATGACATGACAACCCCAAATCACATAAACATGAGATTTGTTATTTTGGGTGCAATTAAGGGGCAAAACGTTTGTTTTCAAACACGCGAAAATTGGTCACAAGACGGAAAATGCAAAATGAGCCTTGCGCTTACATCAAATATTGTTGAAAACTTATTTTTAAATGTTGATATCTATTCTAGAAGACCCAATTACCTTAATATTTAACACAAAACTAAACAGTTTTTTAAGGGAATCCTGTATTTTGTTACGGTTGTTGCAAAATACACGTCATTTTCCATAGAGTTTTGTATACAGTAACGGTTTGGCAACGTACATGAATGAATTGTTTTTGTTTTCAGCACATAAAGGGTTATTTATTTTTTAATGTTACAATAATTGTTTACTTACATGTATGTGTGATTTTTCAGCAAAAAAAATTTGCTTTGGTTCTCCGTTTCTTATTCTTATTTTTTAAAAATATTCTCAAATGAACTTCCGTTAGTGCCCAAGGGGGGGTTCCATGGGATCCCACTAATTATCTCATTACCGGCTTGCCGATTTTAATAATTTGGTATGAAAGAAGCGCATTTAAGTCAGACAATTACAAAAAATTTCGGCGCAAAAATCCCACGCGTATAGCGGCCAGCGGCGAAAACAAATTTTGGGGGTCCCTAGAACCCCCCTTCCCCCTTGGTCACTAAGTGTTTTAAAAAATCATTAAATATGTACAAGAAATTTACTGATTAAATATACATGTTTATAACTTTGTTTAAAAAGATTGTAACTCACAGAATTCCTTACATAATATCGATCATTCCATCAATTAAACCACCATTGTAAATAAAAGCAGATTTTAACATAATATGGACCATGGCAGGAGTTTGGTTAAAGGGGGTAGATGCTAGCTGTGTACAGAGTGCATGTTTGTCTGAACCTGTGATTGTCAAGAACTAAACGGAATTATAATCAGGATCTTGTGGTGCTAATTGATTCAGGGGATTTGTCAAAGGGATTTGAAGAATCATTACGACGGTACGACGCTCCCAACTCAAGTCATTGAACATTAAAATCGGATGGTGGTCAAATAATCATTCTACACACTTTATGTAAAAACATCAAGTTAGTACTATCAACTTTAGAACGGCCCTTACCACAGTTACACTACATTGGCAAAATGAGGTTAGTACAAGGGCTTTACTTAAACAAGATATAAGAGTATCAAAGTCTCTAAGAAGGGTTTAGCCGTCTCATAAGAGCAAAATTTGCAAAACACTTTTTGAATAACATTATTAACCATGTTAGGCCACCGAAGTTCATCAGCGACACTCTACCCTAAACATTTACAATTTCGTACACGCTCAATATCACAATATCTAAAACGCACATGGAAAAATCGTTAGCCTGCACAATGGGCAATCTACACGGCAGCGCAGATCCAGATCGGATCCGTTCCCCGAGATCCAGATCACGGGAGGAAAGTTTATAGAACTCTAATAACGAGCAGTGGTGCGAAAGTACGGCGCATTCGAAGCGTGGAAGTGTACATATGCTATGGGTAACCGTGGTGATCGAGGATTACTTTACGCGTAACCGTAAAAGTACGCACTTAAAGTGCAGCGACACTAAACCAAGCGGGTACACACCATGTACGCGTGGCAGATTGGATCTTCCCGGTAGACGCAAACTGGATACGAGATCTGGATTCGATCTGGATCCGTCTGGATTGCGATGCCGTTTGTAGATTGCCCCATTGTTAAGTTTTGCACTCGTACCAATTCACATTAATCTTGTTTTTCACTATTAAAGAAAAATCAACATATTAGTTTAGCAAATCCATAATTGCTCGAGATCATATTTCATTATGTTAGAAATCTCATCAGCATTCAAACCACTAACAGAACCGGGTTTATATGTCTGCATTACATCGTTGAAATTTGCAATGACTAATTAACATTGTTCATACTATTGATAAAAATAATAAATAAAAGTGGCACTAAAGGATAACTATCTTGAGGCAAACCTGTGTTAACGGGTATTGCACTGGAAGTTGTGCCCTTAAAAAAGGATACTCGCTGGGTTCTATATCAGGTAAGTATGCATGGAACATACAATTGTAATATAGGACGCACCAAGTCGCAAAGCTCTTACTTAAAACAAAATATGTGGATTGACCAGTATCAAAAGCCTTTTGCAGAAGATCAAAATAAATAAAAGCAATCCCGTTCATTTTACGGCATTCAGGTTAAATTAACCAATCATCGAACATATTTGTAAGAGCAGTTTGTGTTAGAAGACAAGGACGAAACCCAGATTGATATTCATCATGTTCATTGATAAGGTTATGATCATTGAGGAATGAGTCATAGCTTAGAACAGCCTTGTTCGTACTTACTTTAAACAAGGAAAGAAAGAAATCGGCCGGTAATTGCTGGTATTATTCAGATCGCAACCTTTATGAAGAGGAAGAACCTTAGCATCCTTCCACGCATTAGGAAAAAAAAAACGCCCGTATACAAAGATACTTCATGGATATAAGTTAAACTATGCACAATAGCAGGCCTGGCTAGCTTAAGAATTTTACAACTTATATCATCAAGACCGGTTGCTTTGTTATTATCACTCCTACTCCAAGATTTCATTGTTTACAAAGTCACAAGAAATACATGGTAAGGTAAGACGAGGTTTTTTGTATTATCACTACATATCATTATTTACAATTTCAACATGCATTTGATCGTTTACAACCATTAATTAAATTAACAGCACATTAGCATTATTTGTTAAAACCTTCAGCAATTTCATCATCACATTGTTACTTTGCCATCAACCACAATAGACGTGGCTTGGAGAAGTTTAGAGGGAACATCCCTTAGGCCCTTCCCTAATTTCTAAGAATCACTAGGCACCTTGCCTTACAAGCTTCTTTCTTATAATGACACGCTTTAGCATTGCGAATCATGCTAGCCACTTTATTACGATACGATCTATAGGCCTCCCATCAGAAATCTCATTGGTCTTATGGGGTCTTTACGATGTAAATAATCTCTGGAGACCATGTGTTTCTTTATAGGCCTTGTACGTAATACAATTTTGCCTTTTTATTTAAATTTTCTGGCTCCAGCGCTGGGGATTACTTATTTCCTTCACTAAAATTAAAACACATATTATCTTAACCACGAAAAGCTGTGTCCCCACATGAAAGACGTGCACATTATTTAGAAAAAATGAATAAATTCAACTCAATTTTTTCCCAGAATATCAGTGACAATGATATACACATACCACACCTCAACACGCTCAGCGAACCCTTGAGCTAATAATATTTCAATAATCGGCCGGGGACACACTAATCACATTCTTGTATATACATCTGGTCTATTGTTAATGGGTGCACGCAGTTGAATAGACTTCGAATGTTTATGTCGCTTGCCGCATTGGCAGGTTCTTTCCTTCCTCGTCGAGATGAAAAGGAATCTTGAGACTTCTAAACTGTGTGTTTCAATTAACTTGACCATATGAATTAATATTTTTTTCGAAAAGAACGTGTAAAGGGAGGACCAATTCATGAAAGAAAAGCCCCATGGCAAGGACTGACCTAAATTGTGCATAACCTAGATCCGCATTATTTGTCTTTAAAAAACATATTTCTATTCATTTACCAAATAAATATTACAGTATACTAAAAAAAATCCACATTTTTAAAAATCATGAGCGAGGTGCAGTATGTTGCCTTTAAGTTATGACGATACTAATCTCATACTGCGAAGTTCACAACACCTGATTATAGCTTAAAATCTTTGTCAAACAGTGTAGGCAGTAAACAATGGAGCCTGCATACCCTGTTGAAAAGAGATCTGAAGTGTTTTAGGTTGATGGTTGAATATCATTAGCTCTATTTGTTCGCTTGATTTTTACGTGTACATTTGTCACTGACATTCTGGAGTAAATTGAGTTGAACATTTTATTAATTTTTCTAATAATGTGCACTTTTTTTCCTTTGGGGATACAGCTTTTTCCTGGTTTAGCATAATATTTTTAATTTTTAGTGAAGAAGTAAGTGATCCCCTCGATGGAGCACGAAGATCGTTAAATAATCACGAACGTAATCATGGCCCTATTTAAATCACCGTTAATCCACGGTGAGGAAGGCTGCTTTAAACCCGTTTCAATATTTCCAAGGCATGTGTTTATTCACACATCATTAAACATACTTGCCAAATTAAGGGCGTCATTAACATTAGTACACTTTCATGTCACTCCCGGAACATTAACTACGTCATTTAAGAAAACATGTCTTCAATCAAATCTAGTTGCAAAACGATAGTTGATTGTTTTTAATGTGTACGTTTGAGATAGGCTTTGAATTTCTTATCGCTTAACCATTGCAGTGACGGTCACTCTATTTAACTAGAAAAAAAAAACCTTTAAAAAACCTTGGTGTCTAATCTACGAATCTCTGTTCCCATGTCTAGTGTAGATTTTTTATCTACGATCTACAGTCAAGCGTGGATTCGTATCTACGAAACTGCGGGGAATTTACTGCCCACATTAACATGATTACAGAAGATCCCCCCCCCCCCCCCCCCCCCCCCCCCCCCCCAAAAAAAAAACCAAAACCCCCTCGTAGAAAATACTCACGATTTTAGTAAATAGACGGACATGTTTTTTTTTACGAATAACAATGGGTCAACAAAATTATAAACAGAATCATGTGAAAATAACGACTTGGGAATAGAGTGTTTTTTTTGTTGTTCGATTTTTGTTGTACTTTTATTATTTTTGTCACGTGTTGTTTGTTTAAAACTTTATGCCCTCCCAGTGTTAAACCCAATGTTTGATTTTTAAATTTCACCTATTTTTGTCTTATTATCTATGGTTGATCCTAATTTCATGCATTTCATAATTTCCCTTCAACTTATTTCAGGCTGGAATCTTTTGTCAGTTATTTTTTTTTAAAATGTAACTACCTTTGGGTTCTTTGTTTTTGGGCCTTAAATAATTAATTTTTTGATTTTTTTTTGGTTTTCTAACTTATTTCACATCTTTAAAATTTTCTCTGTATAGTGATTAACATTTTTAGAAGCCTATGCTTGATTTCACTGATGGAATTTAGGCGACTTTATAATTCTTAAAATGCCCGGATTAATTTCTTGTTTTCACTTTAAATGTAATCATTAAGTTCGGTTATTGTTTATGCCTCGTGTTAATAGATAGTGTTTAGAATTGTAATGCATTTTTACATGTCAATTCGCGTTAGTAATATTGATTTTTTTCAATCATTTGGTATTATCCATATGATTATGATTATTGCGGATGTCAAAACAAAACCAAATTGGGCGGGGACGGGCATCTATATTTAACACGTAGGGTTTTCACAAGTTTTCGGGATTCAGAGGGGGTTACAAAATGTAGGGTTGCTTGAGTAGAATATCCCTAGTTGACTATTCTGACGAAGTAACACCAACAAAGCCATCTATTGAACTTTGCATCTTGGATGGCCAACAAAATGGTTTATCCTCAGCTTCTTTGCCCGAAACCCTCAGCGTCATTTATTTTTTAGTCAAAAAAGTCAGTGCTACCTGGATTTTTTTTTTAATCGTTATTTGCCTTTGGCTCATTTTTTAAAACTGTCGTAAGACAACTGAAAAACATTATCAAAATGGCAATTCCATAAATCGCAATTTTTAAATCTATGGTAGCGTGAAGCTGAAGCTGAGATCAATTTCCCGGGGGGGGGGGGGGGCAAATTTGCTTTGGGTGGGCGTGCCTCCGAGAGTCTGCAACATGACCCCTCTATCTATTTTGGGAAAAAAGCTATGCTTTGTAGATTTTACAAACCAAATTTAACACATATGTGCCATTTATTCCTCAAATGGGTCGACGTTTTGAGAAAGTTTGGCTTCAGATGTAGGAAATTTAAGTCATTTTCCAACAAATTTATACGCTTTTAAAAAAGGGACCTAATTACTATACTAAAATGGCATGAACAAGGGTCTTTCAAATACCAGAAGGTTGAAATGAGAACCCTGTTTGCGGGGCGACGTCCCCGTATGGTCATATATGTTGAGTACCCTCCCCGGACAATTTTGGTCTAAAATGAAACAATTTCACGCACTTCTATAGACTGCAAATCTGAACAAGTTGTACTAATGTTGTATCTTGGAATACCCGGGGGAAAAATTATATCTTGTCCTGTATAAACTCTCATGAGTGCGGTCGTTAAATAAGATGTTTCCATCGGTATGATTCTGCAGTTAGCTTGATTATCTGCGTTATATGGATAAATATCATTTGCCTGTAAGTATTTCCCAGGTATGACTCCTAAATCCATTCTTCCCTGGCAAGTGCATCCGAAACTATGGTTGTTAATCCAGTGCATATCCCGGTGGAATTGATACATTAATTAAATCTTGTCCCGTATAAACTTTGTATCCATCAGCGTGTTCACTGTAGGGTACCCTAGACTATAAGACACGCACAGTGGCATATAGCAAGACTTCAATTTAATACTGCAGCCCTACATGTACTGATGTGTGAACTCGAAAAGGAGATCGATAATTAATCTTATCATGCCACTTAACAGCTTTCAACTCTTTCAGATGAATGGATGAGTAAATATGCAAAATTTACGAATTCACAGGTATTGATGGGTTTGTTACGGACATTGATTTTACATTGTGAGCAATGGTTTAAGTCAGGGAAACCTCTCGAAAGAGAGGATTCGTAGTTACAAATTCATTCGGGCTTCGCCCTCATGAATTCGTAACTACGAATCCACTCTTTCTCATGAGGTTTTCCTTTAACATAAATCATAAAGTGGTCGCTAATCGCTGTCTGGATAACGCCACAGTCCTCATACAGCTCAGCCTTGGAAGTAAAAAACAAATCGATTATCGTTCTACTGTGATCTGTAACTCTTGTGGGCAGATCAATCAACTGATGTAATTGGTGTAGGTCACGAACAAATTTTAAATCATTAACAATTCTGGAGTTTACATTAGGCATGAAATCACAGTTAAAATCACCAAGTAGAACAATTTCATTGTCTCCCATAGAAACACTGGACAACAAATTCGATAACTTACTGGGGAAATCAGTGTTTTTACTATCAGGGTTATACACGGAACAAATGAGAATTGGGAGCCTATGGGGTAGTATTAATTCTACCCATATACACTCAACACTTTCCTCCACACATAAATCATCCCTTCTTTTGAAATTAAAAACATTATTAATATATAAAGCTACACCACCCCCATCTCTATTTCTATCACGCCGCAAGATATTGTAACCCGGTAAGTGCAATTCACTGTCACCAATGGTATTGTCACAAAGAGTTTCATTAACGCATATAACATCAAAAACATTACTGCACATATGCCTAAATTCATCAATTTTACCTATCAGGCTTCTGGTGTTAATATGCCCAAATTTGATACCTTTCGAATGAAACTCAGGAACTTTACCATTTTGAAGCTGGACATAATCAGAACTGGAACTAGAATGGTTATTACCATTAGTATCAATATCAATATGAGCAAAATCATTATTATAGCATTCACGAGAAACGTCAGCACTATCATCATTTATGATTGGATTATTTAATGGCAAAACAGAATCATCATGAAAAATATTAACACTGTTAATAAACTGATTAACATTGACACTATTTTCATGAATGTCGGCACTCAATACTTGGCCGCATCTTGTAAAAAGACTTTTGAATTGAAGTTCTTGTTTCAACGTATATGATAGCTGGATCAATGGAGAGGACTGGGGAGAGGAGGAGAGATGATATGCTAGAGCGGACATAAAACGTCGAGTTTGTAACAACCGCGTCGAGTTTGACACAACCGCGGCGAGTTTGACACAATCGTGGCGAGTTTATTCCCACACACGTGCACACGAGCCGAATTGTATCACGAGCCGAGTTTCATTAATTACTTTTTTATTTATTTATATTTTATATTTATATTATTATGCACTGTTCATTCTAATATGTATTTAAAAATAGGACAAAGTGTTTTAATTATTCTTAGGCGGTCACCCGGCTTTAAAACATAACTCGTCAATGAACTCCATCCATATCTTACCAAAACATAACCAAAAAACTCAAGAACATAACTCGTCCATGATCTCCATCCATTACCAACCAAAAAAAAAAAAACTTTAAAAAATAACGATTAACTCCATAACTCACCAAATTAACTCTTAAAACTCTAAACATAACTCTAAACATAACTCGCAAAAAAAAACTAACATATCTCATTGTTAAACTCCATTCATTACCCATCAAAAATAACTCTAAAAGGTCACACTAAAATCATAACTCATCGATGAACTATATCCGTAACTCACCAAAATATAACTCTAAAAAACTCTAAACATAACTCGTCGATGAATTCCATCCATACCGCACGCAAAAATAACGCTAAAAACATAACTCGTCGATGAACTCCATCCATAACTTACCAAAACATAACTCTAAAAACCTCTAAGCATAACTCATCAATGAATTCCATCCATATCCCACGCAAAAATAATGCTAAAACAATAACTCATGTAAGAACATAAACTCATCAACGAACTTATCCATAACTCACCAAAAATAACATAGCTCAGTGATGAACTCCAACCATAACTTACCAAAACATAACTCTAAAAACCCTCTAAAAACATAACTCATCGATGAACTCATTCAAAACTCACCAAAATAATTAACATAGCTCATTGATGAACTCCATCCATAACCCATCAAAAACAACTCTAAAAGGTCATTCTAAAAGCATAACTTATCGATGAATCGATGAGCTCTATCAATAACTCACAAAACATGACTAAAAAACTAAATCATAACTCACGCAAAAATAATGCTAAAAACATATTCATCGATGAACTCCATAACTTACCAAAACATAACTCTAAAAACTCTACCCATCGATGAACCCCATAACTCACCAATAATTCTAAAACATAATATTTCATCATAACTCACACAAAAATGAATAATAACGCTAAATACATAACTCATTGATCCATAACTCGCCAAATCCTTGAAGGCGCTCTTCCTGAAATGATGTATAGATCGTAAGCGAATCGTAGAAAGGAAACTCGCTTAAATTTGCGATGCCAAACTCACCTGTTTGTTGTGCTTAATATGGGGTCAAAGGTCATTCAGGGGCTATTTCAGGCCGTCTTGTTAGATTCTGTTCTCAGATCGAGTTTCGTCTTCTTGAACAGTCGAGGGACTCCACTGTGCTTTGTTTCTGTAAGTTTCTTTCTTTCTGTCAACTTCCGGTCAAACTTCAATTTGCTCGTTCTGCCACATACTTTTATCCATGTTGACAGGACTTGGACACAAAACATCAATAACCACGATCGCATTATGTGTCCCGACATGTTTGGGGTCAAAGGTCATGTAAAGGTCACGGGAGCCAAAAACGCTGTTTTCACCAAAAATGCTACTCCTCCTACAGATTATGTTGCATGGTAATGTGACCGATGGATATGAAGCAGCTCGGGACCCTTCATAAAAGTTATGCTCAGCATGACGATCATAAGGGACGCACCATTTGACCTTAAGGGGGGGGGGGTTGGAAGTTTTCTAAAAAAAAAATCACCCACCATATGAGCAAAAAAACAAATTCCCTGCTTCCCATTAAAAAAAAACCCGCACCTTATAAAAGAGTTAAAAAAAAAACTTGCCCTGTGGAAACACATAAAAAAGCCTGCCCTGTTACTTACGTTGGAAAATAAAATAAAATGTGCAATTTTTTTCCGCGCTATGCGCGGTTTTAATAATTACAGACCTGATTTAAGTGTTGGGCTTCTCCTGGTTTGAGAAATTACGATACATAAATTTGTCATTGAACGTTGCGACCAATCTTGTACTACCTTTACGCATGCATGAAACGGCCCGTGCACCAACCTTGATTGATGTGTTTCTTCACAACTTAGCCTTACACCAGTTTTCAGTCTGTTACTCAAAGTAGGCCTATATTATTATTTTTATAAATAATTTGCAATTTTAAATTGGGTCCATCAACTATTAAGTAGAAATTTAAATATGCCTTGAAGACTAAATACTCCAAAGTTTCGCCCGCACCCATATCCGCATCGCTTATGCGGCACATGGCTGCATTGCGGCCACTACACCAGGAAAACAATTTGATTTTTCTTTGCAAAACAGTTGGTCATGCATTATAAAATAATATTGTTACAATTAAATTTGCATGAGAAAATGTGTTTTGGAAAGTGAATATTGAAGGGTTCCGAACTTTGCCGCACTCACCCCGGCAGCTTGATATACGTACTACATGATCCATTAACACTTTGCATAACAAATGTTAACCCATCAACTATATTTTACTTTTCAGCATTATATAAAATTGTTTCTATCAAATTTGCATGGGAAAATGTGTTTTGGAAAGCAAACATCGCAAGGGTTCCGCTCGGAAGGGGGACACCCCCTCCCGCACCCACCCCGCACTTTTATAAATATTCTTTAAAAACAGCGTTTTAACTGTCGGTCGGGACTCTAAACGTGCAAAATACTGTAAAAAGGGACTCGAAACGTGCAAATAACTGTAAACAAAACGTTTTAATATTTTTAACAGTGCAGACAGTTTGATATACAAACTCTGCATGGGCACTTCATGCTTAATTCAAACAAAAAAACTTAACCCATCAACTATATTTTACTTTTTAAAACTGCTGATCATACCTATAGCATTATTTCATTTTGTTTCTATCAAATTTGCATGGGAAAATGTGTTTCGGAAAGCTTGATATACGAACTCTCAAAGAACACTTTATGCTTAATTCAAACAAAACTTAACCCATCAACTATATATTTTACTTTTTAAAAATGCTGATCATACCTATGTTAATAAGCATTAAAAAACAAATAATATTATACAAATGTAAAGTGAACCACAAGTTGTTTCTATCAAATTTGCACGGGGAAAATGTGTTTTGGAAAGCGAATATCGCAAGGGTCAGCGGGAGGGGGTAGCCCCCTCCCGCACCCACCCCCCGCACAGCTTGATATACAAACTCTGCATGAACACTCAAACAAAACTTATACTATATCAACTATAGTTTACTTTTTAAAAATGCTAATCATACCTATAATTTAAGTGAACCACTTATAAATTTCAAGTTGTTTCTATCAAATGCATGGGGAAAATGTGTTTTGGAAAGCGAATATTGCAAGGGTTCTGCGCTTTGCGCAGGAGAGG
>JAMKCH010055917.1:0-25881 GCA_023653785.1 Ophioderma brevispina
TCCAACAGAACCTCCACAGCAGCCAAATGTTACACCCAACCAGGTTGTCCACCAACTATACTTTTAATGGCAAGTGCAGCAAGAAGCCTAGGAAGATCAAACTAGAGTGTACGAGGTTTAGTGGCGACCCTGGTTTCACTTGCCCCTTTAAATGGACGAATTGGAAACCGGTTATTGCTAAACTTCAACCAGGAAAAAATTTTGACTTTTAAGACTTGTTTCAAAACTGTTTCATATTTTACACAAATGTTTTCAATGGTAACACAAATGACCAACATGTCAAAATTGTGTTCAGTACAGTCAATTAAGATTATTTTTTTTAAAATCAGTACCCATTTTTACATTAGATTCGTTTGTCAGAGCACCCAAAAGTAAAATATGATTTTTGATGAAAATAAGCTATTTTTGGCCAAAAAAATGATGAAAATCACCTACAAATCTCACAAACAGCCAATAAGACTGCTTTTATTATGATCAGTGACCCTTTTTACATAAATTATGCTAGTCAAAACACCCAAAAGTAAAAATATGAATTTTATATGATTTTTAGTCAAAACATGGCCAATATCACAAAAATGTCTTGAGTACGGTCAATAAGACTGCTTTTTTTGGAATCTACACCTCATTTTAAATAAAATAAGTCACTCAAACCTTCTGCACCAAATATTTTGATTAAACCCACTTATCTCCTAGGGTATTATTTGAACCCCTTTCCCACAGGAATCTTTGGACTAGAAACCCTAGTTTGATAGGAGCTTGCAACTCATCGTAGTCTTCGAACTCCAGTAGCTCGAAATTTCCGTGGACAACATGGTGTTTTTCCTGAGTGAATGGTATGCAGAGGTGTAGAGTTCCAAGAATAACGCTAGGAACTGAGTCGCTTCGTTAGCGAAAAATTGACGTTTTAGTTAGGGCAAATTTTGTACATAAATGAATGGCAGTGTATTTGGTGGTGTGCAACCTTGAGCGCACGTGCTTTGGATACGAAGGAACACAAAGTCTTTGCATTCTCTATGTAAAACTGAAAGACATTTATCTTAGTTCGTTCATGAAACCGGTAAATCGGGCCCCATGTTCTGCCTCCTCTCCCACGTAATCGACGTGGTCCAAAACTTTTCCTCTGGTGACACGATGGGTTGAATCTACTATAGAATACAAGAAAGGTGCTGTATTACTAACACACACCCAACACAAACCTGCATATGCAAGCTCAGACACATATATACGTATTAGTACACACATATATATACACATACACACACAAAGAAGCCAACAAACCAGGGGCAGGTGTTTTTTTGTAATTGTAAGATGTTAGCCTGGGGTGAAAGTTAGACTAACTATCAGTCAGGGGCGGAGCCAGGGGGTGGCAGGGGGACACCCCCGAGAATTTCAAAATTCAGGAAAACAGGGTTTAGGTTTAAAGCATTAAATTGTGTAAGAAATTAAGCGTTTTTAACCTATATGAGTTAATTTTGTAATGTTTCGCCCCCTTATGACGTTTCGCCCCTCCTATAATTTTTACCCTGGTGCCGCCCTGCTATCAGTGTAATAAACAGGGGTTGAGGCCTTGAGGTGTGGATCGAGTTAAGGGAAGAGCTCCTACAAGCTCAGAACAATAACTATAAAATTACATACCCTGATATCATTTAGTCCAAAACTTGACTGTATAGTAAAATCAAACTTTCCTCAATATATTTTGAGAGAGGTGTGGTGTGGATTGGAACATTGTTCTTTGTGGGGAACAATGGTCGCGTTCAGTTATCCTAATGGGGACGGAGTTAGCTTGTGGGTACAAAGACCATAGTCCTCAACAATTAAATAATTGCTTAAAATAATGGCACTATTTTACGTAACTCTGTTGAGACCTATACCCCTGAAGCATGAATGCCTTGTTGGGACATCTCGACCCCATAACCTATGTACAGACCGCTAAGGTCCCCACAAGGCTTACACACTTACAACATTTTTTACACATGTCCCAATTAAAACTCCCATGAATTAAAACCAGTTCTTTGTTGCCCATCTCCTTACATACAAAAAGCTCCTCCTGATATAACACTGTCTATTGGAAACTCTCACATTAAATCAATCTCAACAATCGACGCAACTTGGTGCCTACTTTATTCAAACATGACGCATGGAATCACACATCACAATTTAGTCGACAATCATCTACGCATCTTCGGAACTCTCGCGTCATTCTCAGATACATTTATAAAGACACTTGCCATCCTTTCTCGCCTCGATATTGCAATTGTTTACTTTCCTTCTTCGCTAAAACCAAAGTCGTAGACTCTTCGTCTTCAGCGCTTACAAAATGGGCTGCGAGACTATGTTTTTACTGTAAATAGACCGGACCCAAAACCACTGTTTAAATCTCTTCATTGGCTTCCTGTGAAACAGACTTTTTTTTAAAAATTGCTTTTATATGTTTTTAAGATCTCCTAATATGCATGGCTCACTGTATATCTTGCAAACTGTGTTCAAGTTACAGTTCCAAAAGAAACCTTAGGTCGTCAAAGATCGCCTACGGTTGGATTACCCAAGGACTCGAGTAAAAGCTTGGCGAACAAGTTTGTAACATGTTTGTGGGGGGGTGCTTCAAAGTTATGGAACACCCTTCCTGCTCACTTAGGCAGTCAGTAATCCTGTAAATGCCTTAAAAAAGGCACTTAGACAACACTGTTTCCGTCCCCTAATTTATTTGTTTTTCATTATGTTATATTTATTGCTCATTTCCCTCACTTGTATGTAGCGGACTTTGAGCCTTTGGGGAACGGCGCAATCATAAAGGCCGTTGATTATTAGGTACATACTGGTCCCCACAGTAGATACGAATTACATATGTGTGTGTGGGTGTGTATGTGTGCGCTCGTGTGTGTGAGATGTGGTGTGTGTGTGTTGACACATGTGTGTGTATGAGATATGTGTGTTTGTGTGGAGCTGTGTTAGTGCGTGCGTGCATGTTTGTAATGTTTTTTAAATGTTTAAAAAAAAAAAATTTCCTTATTTTCCATAAATGACTCACACCACCTACATGGAAGGTTTTTTTTTAATGACACTCTAACGATGTCCTTATTAGGGGAAAACCAATTAGGGAAATTGCAAACACTTCAGTCTGGCAAATGAAATTGAACATTTTCTAAATTTGATATCCTTTCATATGACAATGGCAAGGGGGTTGTATTTCTAGGAAAAACAAATATGACAATGGGTGTTATTTTTAAAGTGTATTTTTTTCTAAAAAACGGGGGGGGGGTGTTATAATACCATCGTCAACTTAGAAAACAGTATCGTAACGTCACCAAACGCGTACTCGATGATTAAAGCTGTTTTATTCGTTCGTAATAACCATGACCAACAACCTTAAAAACATAATTTATGCAAACCGCAACTTTTACGATACAACACTGCCTTCAACATGGCAAAGCTGACCTTCAACATCATAAAGCGGACTTTGTCATTTTTTGGGGGGTGGACACGAATTTTAAGATAATGCGATGTGCTTGGGCGGAGGGGTGAAAGGTGTCCGCCTCGACAGCTCTCATAGTTTATTGAATTGTTGGAGGTGGCAAAATGGTGTCAAAGAGGCTCATACAGATAATAATGTACTTTGTGGAAATAAGTTGCATTGGATTGGTTTTAATATTACATGATGTAAATTTAATGTTCATTGGTTTGACCAGCTGATGGCACGTTACTGACAGCAAAATGGACTGTACGTGCTATCATGAATAGCATCACAAATTCTAATCGCTTGTCCAATCAGGGGATCCGTCAAGCCTAAACGGCTCAAAATAAGGTTGACCCCTACTCAAGATACACTAAAAGGTCTTGAGAGGTGTTTGAGGGGGAGGTCAATTCGAGGGTGCTGAAGTTCAAATCTGCTGCATGCAAAATTGATAAGTTGGTGGAAAGTGGTGAATTCTTGTTTGTATAAGAAGGGGACACTACCCAACCCGCTTTTCTGCTCCCCCTCCTTTTTACCTCCGGTTCCCCGTAGCACGATTTTCAAGAAATTTCACAATGTTCCCACATAACATGTCTGGACATTGTCCCTTTGTTTGCTTTTATTTTTTTTTTTGGGAGCTTAAAAATAGTGGAGAAAGCCCCTAACTTAAATGATGTAAAGGGGTAACTACTAACCACCACCACTCCCGATTTAAAAGGCTAAACCAAGTTAAAGCACAACCAACTTTTTTTTCCTATTCTTTTCACCACTGGGGGTTTAAACTCTTTACACATTTGATGTGTGACAACCAGTGATATTTAAGGCAGCTATTTTTCCTGCTGTTCAAAATCAATTAATATTAATGAATACAACACCAATGCGCATCTTTATTGGTGGCCAGAATCGCTGGAGTCTTTTGAGATCCAATTTCGTTACTTTTGATCCATTGGCGTAACCAGACATTTTTCAATTTGGGGAGGGAGTCAGGCCCTGGCAAGAGCATACGTATTTGTAACAATGATCGTACTTACCTTGCTTCCTAGGGGTAAGAGAATGGGAATAATCTGAGTGGGGCAGACTTTCAGACTTGGGGTTCACGAAAAAGCTGGGGTGTACCCCTTTTTAAGTGTTTTGACGTGTTAGTGATCTACTCGATAAAATTGTCCAAATTCACATATATGGTATGTTACACAATGGTGCTGATTAGAATCTGAATAAAAAATGGGGTCCACCGACTTTGTTTTTGAGCTATAGCCCAAACAAATAAGGTCTGTTGTCACTTTTAACCACGCACAGTCTATGGGAAATCAAAAATTTGGACGTTGGATCGCCTACAAATAAAAACTTCTATATCTCGATAAATTTTGTAATTTCTAAATAGTTGAGGTCCCGAATGTGTTCTTTGACAATTTTGAAAGTAAAAAATGAGGTCACCAACTTTACTTTTTCCATTACCCGCCGAAAACCACTGAAATGGAACACTTTTTTTCAAATTGGGCGTCTTATTTGGCGGCAAGAAAAATCCGCGCCACATCGGCATGCAGCAAAAGCAGTAACGCAGGCGTAGAGATGCACGATTTTAATAAACGCAAATCAAACGCATCACCGTTATTCCAAAAAAAACGCGGTATCTCTCGATGATACCTCGAACCTCCAAAACTAAAATTCTTCCATTTGTCCATTAACTGGGCCTCTAAACAGAATGCGAAGGTGTAAAGCGGCTTGCGCGTAAACAAATCACACTTCAAAACCCTGCTGAAGTGTAAGCAGCTTGTGCGTAACAAATCACACGTCAAACTCCTTGAGTTAGAAAAATGAGTCTTCTTATATTGAGCTATGGGTCGTCCTACTGCATCATAAAATAATAAAACCTGTCGATTTGATGGGCCTCAAAAGAAACCGTTTTATAGTGTTACCACCCGACCCACTTAAATATAGGGGTGACACCAATTTATTTTGAACTAGCGGGAGGCCCGCGCTTTGCGCGGGCGTCCCGCTAGTTGATGAGACGGAGGCGATCACTGAAACTGAAGTAATCAATGAATCATGAACACCCTATTGAGAGCCACATCAACAAACCCGTAACCCTGAACTTAAGGACTCCCCCGAGTTGTAAATATTTAACTCAAAATCCCGCACTTATCATATACTATATCTCATGTACTCCCCGTGGGGTAAGCCGTAGTCCCCGTATTTTCCACATATTGTTCAAACACTCCTCAAACTCCCATTCTCACCATCCTGTCGATGACGACCCCCCCCCCCCCGTCACAACCTCCCGTAATCGTATTTTTTTATTCCTCATATTGACAACACGGACCTTCAACATGGCAAGCGGACCGTCAACATCATAAACGGACCTTTGTCATTTTTTGGGGGGGTGGACCACGAATTTTAAGAAATCGCCTGTGCTAAGGGCGAGGGGTGAAGGTGTCCGCCTCGAACAGCTCTCATAGTTTATTGAGTGTTTGAGGTGCAAATGGGTGTCAAAAGAGGCATCATACAGATACATAATGTAACTTTGTGGAAATAAGTTGCTTGGATTGGGTTTCAAGATTACATGGATTGTAAATTAATGTTCATTGTTTGGCCAGCTGATGCAATTAACTGACAGCAATGGACTGTACTGCTATAATGAATAGCATAACAATCTATCTCTTGTACCAATAACTAGGGGACCATCATCCTAAAAGGCTCAAAATACTGTTGAACCCACCAAGATACACCTAAAAGGTCTGAGAGGTGTTTAGGTCAATTCGAGTGCTGAGTTCAATCTGCTGGCATGCAAAATTGATAAGTTGGTGGAAAGTGGTGACATTCTTGTTTTAAGGGGACACTACCCGATTTTATGATAAACTAGGTTTTTAATACGTTACAGTTATGCACATCTTCAAGAACATTTCATGTCACATAAAGGTCTGGACATTGAATTTGTTTGATTTTTAAAAAATAAAGTGGATGAAAGCCCCTAAGTTAAATGATTAAAGGGGTACTACCCGATTTAAGAGCTAACTAAGTAAAGCACAAACCAACCTGTGCGAATATTATTTGCACCTCAACCTTTACACCTTGATTGTGACAACCATATATTTAAGGCAGCTATTTTCGCTGTTCAAAGCAATTAATATTAAGTCATGAATACTAACACACATGCCGCAGCTTATGTGCCAGGCTTGGGAGTCTTTGAGATCCAATTTCGTTACTTTTGATCCATGCGTAACCAGACCTTTTCATTTGGGGAGGGAGCAGCCCTTGCAAGAGCTACGTATTGTAACAATTAAGCTGTACTTTACCTTGCTATCAAGGGGGAAAAGAGGAAGGGAATATCTGAGTGGGGACACTTCAGAATTGGGGGTTCACGAAAAAGCTGGGGTGTAACCCCTTTTTAAGGGGTTTGACGTAATAGTGATCTACTCGATAAAATTTTCTAAGAATTCACATATATGGTATTTACAACTGGTGCTTGATAAGAATCTGAAATAAAAAACTGGGGGTCACCGACTTTGTTTTTGGAGCTATAGCCAAACAAAAAAGGTAATGTTGTCACTTTTTAAAACCACGCAACGTCTATGGGAAAAGTCAAAATTTGACGTTTGGATCGCCTACAAAATAAAAATTCTCGATAAATTTTGTAATTTCTAAATATGTTGAGGTCCCGAGTCCGTTCTTTAAAATTGTGAAATAAAAAAGAGGGGTCACCAACTTACTTTTTCCATTAACACGCCGAACCCCTCTGAAATTGGACACTTTTTTTTTCAATTGGGCGTTTTGGGCGGCAAGAAAATCCGCTCCACATCGGCATGCAGCAAAGCAGGACCGCAGCGTAGAGATGCGCGATTTTAATAAACGCAAACAAACGCACCGTTATCCGCGTATCTGACGAATGATACCTCCACCTTCAAACAATTCTTCCATTTGTCCATGACTGGGCTCTAACAGAATGCTGAAGGTGTAAAGCAGGTTGCGCGTAAACAAATCACACGTCAAACTCCTGCTGAAGGTGTAAACATCTGTTTTGCGTAAACAAATCACACGTCAAACTCCTTGAGTTAGAAAAAAATTGGAGTATTCTTATATTGGAGCTATGGGTCGTCCTACTGCATCAAATATAAAACCCTGTCGATTTAGTGGGCCTCAAAAGAAACCGTTTGATTAGTGTTAACCCTACCCACTTTAATATATGGGTGACCCAATTTATTTTGACATATCGAGGCCCGCGCTTTGCTCGGGCTCCCGCTAGTTGAGTGAACAGGAGCGATCAATGAAATGAAGCATCACTGAAGAATGCACACTATGGAGAGACCACAGCAACAAAACCCGTAACCCTGAACTTATGACTCCCCCGAGTTGTAAATATTTAACTCAAAATCCGCACTTATCATATACTATATCTCATGTACTCCCGTGGGGTAAGCCGTAGTCCCCGTATTTTCCACATCCTTTCAAACTCAAACTCAAACTCCCCTTCTCAACATCCTGTAAGGACCCCCCCCCCCCCGTCACAACAACCCGTAATCGTATTTTTTTTATTCCTCATAGTGGCAGCACCATCTGTAGCTTCGGCCTATATTAAATGTATATTTACATCCCTTAATTTTCCGTATATTCTGATGTTTTTCTTCTCAAAACTCCATGGGGTAAACCCGTCCTAGCCTATCCATACATACGACAATCAAAGCGCAATAACATGACTTGTTTGATCATTTCTTTTTTCCCACACCGTATGCACTATAAGGAGCCTGTTATTTGCGTACCGCATGTAGCGTCTTACGCGTATCGCCGTTGCACGCGTAGCCACCCGTCGCAACGCACCACGAATACGCGGCCACTTAGTACGCTTACAACAAATGATAATTTACCATAGCCACTGAGGACATTTTCGTTATTTTCAGCATTTCTGAACCGATTTCTTCGAGAATTGTTTAGATCCCGTCCGGAATCGTCACACACCTTCCGTGCGAAATTTAGGTGCTCTTTGAAGCAAAACTGGCGGAGCCTTCGTGCACAAACGAAAAAACCACATACATACATACATACACCATTCGCCAAATTAGAGTATTATTGATCTGTGGCGTGAAGAAAAAGAAAGCATCATACTCTAATTTTGCCAAATGTTGTTATGTGTCTGTATGTATGGTTTGTGTGCAAAAGGTTCCGTCAATTTTGCTTCAAGAGCACTAATGAAAGGTACATGAGGGGATCGGATGGCTTATGAACTATATTCGGACGAAATCGTTCAGAACTGGCTGAAAAGGCGCAATGTGTCGGTTTGCTAAGGAATTTATCATTTATTTATAACCATTATACTAACACAGCGCGTACGCATTGTGTGTTGCGGCGCCCGTGTTACGCATGAGAAACAGCAATTAGAAACCACACCACCAGCGAACAAACTCGGGAAATGACGATGTAGCACACGCTACACTCCTATCTTCCTGACCGTACATATCATTTCCGCACCGCCGTTCATTTGGAAAAAAAGAAGTGAATGAAACGTCGCCCATTGCACTATGGTATATCGAATTGTTTTTTAAATCCTGACTCCATTTTGCTATTACAGCTGTGTCGTAATTATTAATAATTACAAACAACTGATTCATAGACATTTACCTACCTCACTTGCATTGGTTGCTATGTACGTGCGTACAAAAAAAAAACCATACCCGCAGGGCATCCTACACCCGCTGCGAAGCCCTGGGATACTGTTCTTATCAGGGCGATAGCCAGGGCGGGGGGGGGGGGGGGGGGGTCGACGCCCCCCCCTCCAAAAAATGCAAAAGTCCCTTTATGATGTTGATGGTCCGCTCTGTGATGTTGAAGGTCCAATTTGTCATGTTAAAGTTTGCCGTTTGGCCTAAATGGTAGTATGGATAGATGATGTGACTATGACGTCACTTGTTGACATCAGGACGCCCCTCTGTTGTTTTTCTGGCAGGCAACAATATTCAGTAGTTTCATGTTAGACAAGACAACATAAAAATCTGGTTATAAATATTGCAGAATCTTTCCTGATCTTAAATTGTTCAAAATGAGCTGGTAGCATAGCTTATTATGCTTGATCAGAAAGTTAGTATTATTTATTCGACAACAAAAGTTACAGCAAAAAAAAAAATTTCCCAATGCAAGTATAGGTTGCTTTTTGCTGCCAGTTTCTCTTCTTACACCAATAGGGGGCGCCCATAAATTAAACAAATGTCACATCATTATCCGAATGCTACAAAAGCTTCGATGAATTCATGTCACTTGCGAGGCGCAGCGAGCGGAAAAAAAATTGCAGCACGAGCGGAAAAATTGTTATGTGGTACGCACAAAAGGTTCCATTCTGGCAAACCCCCCAATAAAATCGTGGCTACGGGCCTGGTTCTATTTTCCAAATTTAAAAAAAATTCAATTCGTTCAGATCACTGAAAAAATAGGGAATCAACTAATAAGACTTTATTAAGATATGATAAAAAATAAAAAATGATCTGAACGTAAAAAATATGTCAAATTTTTCACGCCGAAATGGTGTACATTTAGTAGAAATTGGTTACAATCATAATGATAGTATGTAAATAAATGTGGTTTTTACTGATTTTTGTGTGAGGTGATGCTATTTCTTTGCTTTGGGTTTACTTTAAATTAAGTCTTCAATAATTTGTTACGTGGAATTTCACATCAAATTGAGGGTTGACTTCTTCAAAAAGTGTGAAAGTATATGTGATATTATTACGGAGCAGTGGTGCCAGAACTCTTTTTTGGGGGGGGGGGGGCAAAAGTGAAATATGGGGGGGGGGGCAAAGTATCAAGTATTTGGAGGAGGTTTTAATCCACTTTGGCCCAAAATCGCTGATTCCCAAATTGTGATGATTTTTGGCCCAAATCGCCGAATTTTGCCCAAAATCCCTTATTTTCTTTCAGCCGGGGGGAGGGGCAAGGTTTACACAGAGATTAAAAATATTAAAAAAAAAAAAAACAAAAAAACGTGGGGCGGGAACTTATAGTAAGTTGGAGGATTTATGGGAATTGTGGATATAATAGGAACGACGTTAGCACATGGGGAGTACTTTTTGAGAAAAAAAGGTTTTAGCACTGAAATTTATACAGGATGAAATATGAGTTTATTATAGGGCAATGGTAAACTACGTGAGGTTTTTATTATAGTTCGTCCATCTTTAAAAAGATGACAACCAGGCCAACACTAAGATGGACGGAAGTTGGAGTACATCAATGGAACTAAGAAAAGACACAATTTTGGCAACGGGGACAAGGATCGATTGAAAACACACGAACAGATAAAAATGGAATGAAGGGTAGCAGTTGGTTGTGATAATAGCAATTCTGCACTTTTCTTTGCTCTTTGTCCTTTTTCAACTCTGCTTGCTGGGTGCGTATTTTGTTTTATATATGCACGAGCATTAGTGTTTATACTAAGAGTTGTAATTGCAATATACATATTTTCCACCCTATATCCATTTTCTTTTCACACTTTCCTCAACTTATGAGTCATAGTGGACGTCTATAATGGATTGATAATTTTTGATACAAATGGAAAGAGTAAACTGCTAAAGGTCATCCTGTGGGTACCAAATTTATAGGAATCGGATGTTTGATTTCCGAGTAACAAAATTCACAGAGGGGTGGTAGCCCACACCTCCGCCCCCTTTGGAGTTTGTTTACAAAATGTCTCAGGTAGACGAGGGTTAATAATAGTAATTTTTTAAAAAAATAAGGGAAAATCGGGTCAATCCCATTTTAAAAAATCCACTTCCACCAAAGTGATTTTGTATGGTGTCTATTGGAAATTCATTTTGACCTAAAACACTAAGTTAAACCGTTTAGTCAACTTTAGTGTATCCTGCGCATTGGTTTGATAAACGCTATATTAAAAAACGGTAATTCCCCTTAAATTCCAATTTCCACCAATTTGGTGATTTTGTTATGTTGTCTATTGAAATCAGCACCTCACAAATTGACCTTAAACATTTCTTAATAACCTTTAATTAATGGATCTTACACATGGTTTGATAATGTATATTTCAAAAATATAAGGAAAATCGGGTTATTCCCATTTTAAATCCACTTTCCACCACTGGCAATTTTGCATGGTGAATATTCGGAATCAGCACCCGCGATGTCCAAAATAACAACTTCTCAAACCTTTTGTGATCTTGTGTAGGGTTCCCTCAAATATCGTCACCTAGGGATCCCCCTACTAAAAGGACATAGTGATAGGAAGGCTACATGCACAGGTGGGATCAAACATAGGAACACGGGTTTTAAGCTGAGAAAAAAAATTTAATTCTAGGTGAAGCTGGAAAAAATTGAATGAATTTCTTTCCACTACAGGAATTCTATATAGTCCAAAGAATACCAACTCAAAGTCCAGAAAAATCCAAGTGTGATAATATGGATAATTGCATAAATCCAAAATGGCCGCCAATCCTAAGATTTTTACAAGGGGATTTTGTTGTTTACATCTAAAATAATATTTTTGCACCTTTTAAAAATGCCAAAATTGTTATTATTTATTGAATATATTATATTGGATGTCTTATACAGGCACCATTATGCTTGGCAGAAGTGTACTTTAATATTGCATAATAATAAATCCAAAATGGCCGCCCAATTCTAAGACTTTACACTGACTTTGTATAGTTATTCTTTTGGCACCTAAAATGCTAAATTTATACATTCATTTTATGACTATTCTATTTTATTTGTCTAAAGAGGTACCATTACATGCTGTTGCATATGTCAACTTAATTTGCATTAATCTAAAATGGATGCCAATTGTACAATTTGGAGCAAAATATGTCCAAACTTGATCACATCTATTATTGCGCATCCTGACCCTAAACAACCATTAGATTTGCTTTACTATCAATCAGTGGCGATTCCGAAGCAGTCGATCCAGAGGGTCAAAATTTCCAAGTAATCGTCCCGGTGATTTGTCTCAATTAAGTCTGAATTGAACAAAATGCGCGCGTATATCGCGCGAAAAAATGCGAATTACTTTAATTTGCCCAAATTATGGGACCGAAAATTGGTTGATTGAAAATTCGGCCGAAAAAAGATGTAAAAATGCAACAGTTTTGGCCCATATCGTCACGCTTTCGAGCCAGAGGGGGCAACTTGGACCCCCTTGCCCCCCGGTCGGTTAGCCACTGCTAGTCACTATCACTGGTTATTTAATTCCTATAGCATCCCCACTCGTGTCTTACTCCCCAAACACCCCCCCTCACACACACACACACACCCCACAAACTCATCCCCCCTCAAACACACCACATATCATCGGACATGCAAACTGCTACTCTAGAATGATATACTTATTACCGTCATGATTAAATTGTCAAAAAATAACAATGAACTATGTGTGAAAATTGTTGATCCTGGCCCTTTTGAGCATCAATACCAAATGGAAGAGTTGCGTTCCCACTATCACTATTCAAGCACATTATTCCAAAATTTGTTTTTTAAAAATTGAAAAAAAATTTTTAAGAATTTCCCGGTGTTCGATCAAAAAATTGGATTCTCTGAAACTTTGGTACCGTATATGGTTTAAAAAAAATTAGTCAAGCAGATAACCAGGTTTTTCAATTTTGATAAAACTTGGAATTCGATTGAAAAACCCTGTATTATCTGTGGTATACCTAGTTTCCATTGAAAAACAATAATAGGTTTGTAATAATCAGTCAAAAAAAAAGATTCACGCCAAGAGAAGAATCAACTTTTCTCAATCGGAAATCAGGATTCTCGGTGATACACCCAAGATTTCACGGAGAATTCAGGTTTAGCAATGTAGAATCATCCTTGATCGTCTGAAGTTCCCCCTAGGTCGCCGGAGTTAAGCAAGACAGAAATTGGAGATGTAAGGCATCATTTCCCAGAAGGCCAAACCGCTAATAGTTCATTACATCATTCAAATGACAAAATCTATGTGTGTGAATGGAAATTGTGACTCCATTACTGGTGCGGTGTATTCAGAAAGGTCACCGAGTTGGGCAGATACTGCTGCCAAGCGCCAGCAGTGTTTTGGACACGATAGAAGAAGCAGTTGATATGCAATGGCAAAGTTTTGATGCGCAGTGAAAGTGTCAAAGAAGTGGGTCATTGTGGACGCCAAGGTACTTTGTGTTGGATCGTGTGACATTCCCATTCTAAGTGCTGTTAATTTCCTTTTAGCGCAGTGGTTGGCAAAGTGGAAAACAGAGCCGACAGTATTTGGATTTGCAGAGTTTATAGTGCCTTCGGTGGAGAATTGACTGCAGTGATGCGCGATCTGGTCTTTCTGCAACCTGCTTCTAAGGCCTCAAAGGAATCAGGCAGCTTTCCAGGACCATCATCTGACGTAAAAGTAACTCGAAGGAAACGCCCTTCGCTTTGATACATTAAATATGAAGAGACTGGGTGCCAGGACAGAACCTTGTGGGGACACAATTCCAAGTTGGGCTTTCTATGCATTGGCCTTTGACTGTCCCCACACCCCAGGACAAAAGACCTGGGATGAGCAATAATGAACTGACAAGCTTGACATCAAAGAAGATTGTGAGTGTAGCTTAAGATAGAGACCTCGCTGCCAGACTGTAACTGAGGCAGCCCAGGTTAGATCTCATTAAAGGCTTTTGCCTCAAACTTATGCTCTTCTGGGAAAGGCTGTTTCGATTATATTGACAGGGTCTTGCATGCGGATAAGTTGTTGATTTACTCTTCGAACGCCAATTTGGGTGAGGGGTAGCTTATACATGTGAGATAGCCGCGAGATGGGTTTCACTCGGGGTCGCGTGTTGATGGTTTTGGACTCAGGGATTGCAATTGACCTATGAAGGCTTCCTTCTGGAATTGCTGCTGATTCCCCATAAAAAGTATGGAGAAGAAAGAGTTGGAGCCAGCGCACAGCTTCAGATGCCACATTTTCCAATTCTGTATGGAGTTGTCTTACCTCAAGCTTTCCCATTCTTGAGAATTGCTTCCTTGGGGTGATGACCAATTACATTTAAAGAAAATTTTTAGGTCTGGAAAGCTCACCATTGTGGTTGATTACTCTAGGGCCTTCTATATATTAAAGTGGAGGCAATTGCCCAGCGGGGTTCGAACTTTCAACCCTGAGCTTACAAGTCCAAGGCTTTGACCATTGCATCACCCGGACCAGTAGTTTTGCCACTTTCCATTGTTGACAAGAACTGAGGCGATATGCAATTTCAGAGACAGGACATGCTTAACGGACACCTACGGGACCCGTGAGCCTTGTGATGGTGTTCAGGCCGTGCAGTCCCTTGAGTGGGTAAGTTGTATTGGATTTCTCCCCCTCCAATCTGGACGTATCTTTTTAGCAAAGCAAAATCCAGTAGCTAGTTGCCTTTTCTATTCTCTCAGTATTGCAGTTGGTATTACACGTCATTTATACAACTCGTCACATTCCTTCGTCTCAACAGTGTGATTGTAGGGATTCTGCTCGTGGAATCGAATGTTAGCTGCTTTGCTGAAGCACACATTAGAGCAGAAGTCGAATATGCATGTTGATGTTAGAAGACTTAAGAAGTCGGGTGGCAGCTTGGATGACAGGTCACTAATGAGTTGTTTGAACTTGCCACGTGGGCCATTGGCTTTTCCTGAAGTTGATCTCTTTTTGTAGAGGCTGGGAAGATTGTATCTGGATGTCAAGTGATTGATAACAAGGATAGGGCAGTGGCCTGATCTGGGGAATCTAGGAAGGATCATTCTGGAGAGGCGGGAGCGGATTTCCCGGGGAATGTTGACAGGTTGGGAGAGGTACATGGGTCCACGGGAGTGCTTGACTAGAAAGTATGTACAACCTTACTACAGTTAAAAAGTTAATTAAAATAAACAGCAGATTTGACTGGGCTGGGACTCACAACAGTTTAAAGCCACGTTTGTTACAGTCATTTGCACGTTTCCAGTCCATGTTTACAGTTATTTGCACGTTTTGAACTCACGGCAACAGTCAAAAAAGCTTTATTTTCAGTATCTTTAACAGCTGTACCAAGCAGCAGTTAGAGGTGGTACCCGATTCACCTGTTTCAATTTAATTTCCATCCACTTGCACATCCCTCATTTAATGCCAATACCTTCAGAAAAGTACTGGGAGGTGACACGCATGGGTTGAATCTATAAAAATGTTGGATTGAGGAAGCCATTTTGTTTTTAAGGCGGTGTGGAAAGTATTTACCACGGTGTTGTATTGTAGTCTGGGTCACAAGACTGCAAAAACATTATCTAAAGGTATGCTGTGAGAAACTAATGTATCGTGTCCCATAGAGAATGTGCTGTAAATGAAAAATAATTAAATATATCCGAAAACGAATGGGGTTCTACGGCTTATTTTTGCATCAGAGTGACAGAATGTTGATCTCTTACGAGAACATCCTCAATGGTCTGAACCTTAGAACATTTGAGAAAAACGAACATTCTATCGTAGTTTTTTTTAAACGCCATCCTCTGTGGCTGTGATGAAGCACCAAACATTTTCCCACGGTGCTACGGCATAGGCTTAGCTATTAATTGTGCACTGACTTTCGCACCGCCGTTTTGGTTTTATTTACAGCTAAAGGAATACTGTGAAGTCAATACACTTCTTAAAATGTAACATTTACAATTGATTTACTGCAGAGCAATATAGGAAGAAGAAATACAGCAAAAAAAATCAGAAATGTTGAAATGGCGGCATTTTGAAATTTATGCAAATTATTTCCGCCGCCAATCAGGTTAGGTAATTTCTATATAACGTAATGAAGCATTATATACTTATTTAATGTAAAACTATGTGTTTTATGGGATTTAACAGCTATTTAGATATAGCTATACCACAAAATGATGGTAAAAACATAGGAATTGGCGGCCATTTGATTTATGGAAATTAGGCGAGTTCCACCACTGGGATTTTTTTGGACTTTTAGTATGTCATTCTGGGGACCTTATAGAAAAATGCAACTGTGGTAAAGAAAATTCTATTGCAATTTTTTCCAGGTCATATCAAAATTTCCAAGCCTTTTCTGATTATGAGAGTTGCAGGAAGAAGTAAAGGATGCTTATTTTAGGCATCCCCATGTATTCCTTTAACTTTAATAGGGTTTCTTTCCAATGAGACCACACACCACACCGACCACGGTACATTTGTGGGGGTATTCGGGGTTGTGCATTGTGGGGGTAGAAAAAACGTGTAAACGATTGCATTGTGGGAGTGTGACTATAGGATAATAATGTATTGGGGAGTATGCGGTCATTGCAATAGTGTGTGTGTCTCGGGGGTAGGGGGGGGTAGGAGCACTTAACACACAACACACCAAAAAACAACAAAATCATTGAGGGGGTTATTTTTAAAATATTTTTGAACACTCACAATATAATTTTTAGGACGTTTTAACAATTTCATAGTGGGGGTACCCCCACTATGCAAATTACGACACTAACTGTAGAATTACACTAGCAAATACGCCCACAATGTATGCCTGAAAAGTCCCCACACACCCATAACACCCACACACACACACACCCCAACACCACCACCACTCCACCTCCACCTCCTACACCTCTCCATGACCTAATACTCTTACTCCATACCACGAACTAAAATATTCCACAAGGAAGTAAGACAACAGGTTCACCTGTAACGCACTGAGAAAAACCCATTACTCAAAGGGCCTCAGAGAGTAGGGCTTCTGAGTAATTTTTTAGGGTTCGAGCTAAGTTTAGCAGGTCCTGATGTCTTTATGAAATGAGGAATATAGTCCTTGAAGAATACACATATATTGATATTACAAAGAAAATTATCACTGTAGTATAAGGAGCTTTATTTCGGGCTTTATTAGGCCACGGAAAAAAGCTCTCTCAACTTCCTGTGAGATTGGTGTAAAAAATCGAATTCAATAAAAATTCGTCCAGTCAGGACTTAAAAGTAGACAGTCTTACCCTTACACTACTTTTATTAATGTGCCTTCTATGTTAACGGAATAAGCGCATGATGCAGACCGGTGCAAAGAGTTATAATTATGCAATTAAAGTGATAAAAAGTCCTTTAAAGGAATTGCAAGTTCAATCATGAATGAATCATGTTTTTTTTTGTTATTTTTAAAATTTATATGGACATTTATTGATAATAGGATTTAAATGTAATCATTTTTGGTAACTCAGAAAATGGTAGATTCTATTCTGATAGTATATTTGAAAATTTGGAAAGAATAGAAGGAGGTGTTGCTTTTAAGTAGAGAAGTTGAGACAAGGACGAGTTAGAAATAATAGAGGCTAAATGCACTAAATTGGCCTGTTATTTTGTGTCAATCGGGTTTTTTCCTTGTGTGGCAATCTTAAAGTAAAGACTGTTATGTTATAACTCAAGTCTGTTTATAATTAATAAAAAAATCAGCACAAGTACTAGGGAAATACAATAAGATAAATAAAGGGCACATTTGTATAATTTTAGCCATATTTGTCTTCATTTTTATAGTTATATTTTCCATCAACTTTTTATACTTACCGAATTGAGTAACATTAGGCTATTTCCTCGGGCTACCGGACCTCATCGCCCTAAAATAGATTTTGACAATCACACTACTGCCCCATTATCCCGTTCAACCTTGACCGCCCAGTTCATTCGGCGCTCGCGACTTCGACGAAGAAGACCGAAGACGCTAACAGCTTACGGGAAAAATACCGGGCCTGAAATTGAACTTTTCCTAGGGTTTCTTCCAATGAGACACAGACACACACCGCATTGGATGTGGTGTGCATTGTGGGGGTAGAAAAAACGTGTAACGATGCATTGTGGGAGTGTGACTATAGGTATAATAATGTATTGTGGGAGTATGGGTCATTGCAATAGTGTATGTGTCTCGGGAGGGGGGGGGTAGGGGCACTTAACACACAACACACAAAAACAAACAAAATCATTGAGGGGGTATTTTTAAAATATTTTTTTACACTCACAATATAATTTTAGACTGTTTTAAACACTTCATAGTGGGGGTACCCCCACTATGCAAATTACGCCCACAATGTAGCATTACACTAGCAAATACGCCCACAATGTATGCCTGGAAAGTTCACACACACACACATACACCCACACACACACACACCCCACCACCACCACCACCTCCACCTCCACCTCCACCTCCACCTCCACCTCCTCCTCCTCCTCCTCCTTGACATAAATACTCTTACTCCTACACACGAACTAAACTCTTCCACAAGGAAGTAAGACAACAGCGTTCACCTGTAACTCACTGAGAAACCCATTACTCAAAGGCCTCAGAGAGTAGGGCTTCTGATTAATTTTTTAGGGTTATAGCTAATTTAGCAGGTCATGATGTCTGTTCTGAAATGAGAATATAGGTCCTTGAAAGAATACACATATATATATTACACAGAAAATGATCACTGTAGTATACAGGAGCTTTATTCCGGGGCTTTATTAGGCCAAGGAAAAAAGCTCATCTCAACTTCCTGTGCGCATTGGTGTAAAAAATCGCATTCCGTCAGTTCAGGCACTTAAAAGTAGACATTATTACCCTTCACACCTACTTTGTATAATGTGCCTTATCTTGTTAACAGAATAAGGCGCATGATGCAGACTAGGTGCAAAGAGTATAATTATGCAATTATAAGTGATAAAAATTCCTTTAAAAGGAATTGCACGTTCAATCATGAATGAATCATGTTTTTTTTTGGTTATTTTTAAATTTATATTGACATTTATTGATAATAGGATTTTAAATTTAATCATTTTTGGTACTCAGAAAATGGTAGATTCTATTCTGCTAGTATATTTTGAAAATTTGGAAAGAATTGAGAGTGTTGCTTTTAAGTAGAGAATGTTGAGACAAGGACTCGTTAGAAATAATTAGAGGCTAATATGCATAAATTGGCTGTATTTTGTGTCAATCTTCGCTATTCATAATAAAAAATGCGGTTCGCTATTCATAATTGAAAATAAGGTTCGCTTTTCATAATATGAAATACGGTTCGCTATTCATAATGGGAAATAAGGTTCGCTAATCATAATAAAAAGGGTTCGCAATTCATAATATGAAATAAGGTTCACTATTCATTTTTTTTTTTTTTTTTTTTTATTTTTAAATTTATATTGACATTTATTGATAATAGGATTTTAAATTTAATCATTTTTGGTACTCAGAAAATGGTAGATTCTATTCTGCTAGTATATTTTGAAAATTTGGAAAGAATTGAGAGTGTTGCTTTTAAGTAGAGAATGTTGAGACAAGGACTCGTTAGAAATAATTAGAGGCTAATATGCATAAATTGGCTGTATTTTGTGTCAATCGGGTTTTTTCCTTGTGTGGCAATCTTTTAAAGTAAAGCCTGATTATGTTCTAACTCAAGTCTGTTTATAATTAATAAAAAATCAGCACAATAGAACATACAATAAGTATAAATAAAGGGCACATTTGTATAATTTTAGCCATATTTGTCTTCATTTTTATAGTTATATTTTCCCATCACTTTTTATACTTACCGAATTGAGTAACATTAGGCTATTTCCTCGGGCTACCGGACCTTATCGCCCTAAATATAGATTTTGCCCATCCCTACTGACCCCATTATCCCGTCAACCTTGACCGCCTGTTCATTTCGGGCGCTTCGACGAAGAAGACGCTAACAGCGTTACGAGAAAAAATACCGGGCCTGAAATTGAACTTTTATCCACTATTTCCGATGAAAACATCGGAAAAATGGAATATTTAGTTTGTGCTTAGATAAACTATGACGAATCAGTGAGTTTAATTGCCGAATTTTTCCGTTTACGAACGGAAACAAACCCGGAAGTACGGGAGAGCACTTCATCAACAGTACAGTAGTAGCGGTAGGCGCCAAATTCGGCGTACTTCCACAGGAGAACGTTACAAATGCGTTGTCTACCAAATGCTCCTGCAAGGGCTCTATCGGTAGCTATAACTCACACACACACAATATTTTGAACATGGAGTTTTTTCATTGTAGACAAAATTTTGTCTACTTTTTATCTTTGTTTTTTGAATTTGCTCTTAGAAATGCGACAGTTAAGATAACTATTATCCCTTGACTAGCCTCATCACATTTGCAATAGACAGTTTTCCAAAGAATAACACGGGCGCGCTTTAAAGCATGCATGCGTACAAGTTGGCGAGCAGGAAGGAACTGAACACGAAATGTATTAGCAAATAGCTAGCAACATCACCTGATCACCACCAGATACACATGCATAGCAATCCACATAGGGTACATTCAATTATAGTTCGTCACTTATATTTGATAAAAATTATGTTTGTTTTGAGAAATGTGTCAATATTTGATCTTATTTGGAATGTTGAGTGTAGTGAAATTTGTTGAAATTGTGATTGTAATTTTGTGTCCAATAATGTGTTTGGTGAGCAGCGTATTAATTTCTTTCTGTTGCTGAGTGATTTTTTTTCTTCCTGAGTCCGCCCTCAATTAGTAGCTATTGGTAGTAGCAATCAGTGCTGCAGACGATGGCGGTCAAGCCTCGGTCGATTATAGGCAACACACCCAAGGAATAAAAATCAATAAAGAAATTCACAAACCGATTATTTTAGGCGCTTTGATGTGGGCTTATACAGGGTGTTCCCCATCATGACCCACACACACGTCCTCGACGTTAGTGACAACTTAGAAAAATCAGCATTTTTCGCTCAGATTTCGCTTTTACGTGTTAAACCAATGCGAGTCTAAAATTGGATTTCTTAGCCGCCCTTCCCTGATGATTGATAATAGGGGAACTGATGTTATTCACATCTCGGCAAACTCACTGAACTTGGCGGTTAGTTACTTGAAGATTTATGATCTGTGTGAGCCTGAATAGCATTAATGACTTGGCAAGTATTACAAATCAGTCCAGTTGTGATTAAAAAATCATTGACACTGTAAGCTTATACTTAATTTGCGGCCAGATTAGAACTTCTAAAGTTGCAAAATTCAGGGAAAACCACACAGGCAAAAATTTAGTTAGTTAACGTTCAGCAAGGAGGAAGTTGTGGGGAGGATAATCTTCACCGCCTTGTGATATTTTTTCAATATCAAGTTAGTAGGGCTATACTTGTCAGATTCACTGCCGTAATATTTATAACCACGTTGCAACATGTTAAGCCCGGGGGGCAGGATGTGGGAGGGGGGGGAGGGGGGAGGGGGACTTCCATTTCAGAAGTGTATGTGTTTATATGTAAGGCAGGTCCATACACCCCTCCATTTTCAGCAACACAGTCGCCAAAAGATCCAGTTAAAAAAAATAAGGGTTATTAAAAATACCCAGTGGCGTCGTCAGGATTCTTCTTTTTTTTTGGGGGGGGAGGTGGGTGATTGACCTTTTTGGGAAGGAAGTGAACCATTCGTGGCAGGCAAAAATCTAAAAAAATTGGACATTTTAACCAATATGGCTCCAAATCAGCTTAATTGGCCAAAATGATTTAATCCCCAAGCGCCTGATTTTGTTTCCTTCGCCGGGGGGGGGGGGTGGTGGGGGGGAGGTGGGGGGATTTGCACCCTCATGCGCCGCCTGCCTAAACGTAGTAAGGGAGATACCGGCTAGATTTGAATTTTCCAGAAAAATGGCAATTGATCTGTTCTCTAACTTGAGGTGATTTAGCAATATAAAACTCATGTCTTTTTAGCTAGGTTAACGCGAAAATTCCTACTTCGATGGCATGTCCTTTAAAAAAAAGGTTAATGGGCAGTGTTGGAAAAAATGTGTGGCTTACAAGTAGGTCCCCCTCAGGTGCTATTGTGACTGCTCTCATCCTTCTGAGGTATAAAGTATTTCAAAATTATGTTTTTTTTTAGGCGTGCATCATATTGTTTAATTTATCCGTAGGCTGATTTTTGTAATGAATGGCGAAGGTTCTACTGGCAATGAGGATTTAATTGTCCTCTCCATGCATTTACTTCAAATAAGCACAGAGTTCTAACAGCCTGAAATATCATCATTATATTACAGTACTTCTCAATTTTGGCACAGTTCAATAACCTTATCGTTATAAAAGATGCACCACTGGTGTCAGTATGAGTCATGATACCTAGAATGGATATTAAGGTCAGTCAGTTATGCAGGTTGGCGTAATTAAGGAGCGTCATACCATGTCCGTGGAATGGACAATTATAATAGTAAAAATCACACTTTTAAAAAGCAAGCCAAAGAAGGCCCACATTATAACAGTCCCATGGTGATGAGTTTGTATACAGTATTATGACCCTGTGTTTTCAAGTGTCACATGTACAACATATTCCAATGCATTAGCATGTGAATGGATTTTTGCATTTTACAAATTAAATAAAGAATAATAAAATGTCAAATTTTAAATTCTGTCTCATTTATCTGCATTGCCTTCAAGGCAGCTCGTTAGTGGAAGGGGAGGAAGGTGGGAAGGCAAAACCCATGTGTATAGGCACAAAGTCAGATTACATGTTGGGTAATTGCTTTTTTTCATAAAAATAATATTAAAAAAATAGGGGGGGTAATACTACACATCACAACTTTTGTTTTTACATCACAAATTCAATTCATCTTTCAATTTCAAGAAAAAAAAACACAATAAGTCTATAGTGACAAAATCCAATGTTTTGGTGTGTCCATTAACTGCATAATGCAACTAGTCGTCTTCGAGCGTTGGACCCAAATTGCGCGGAAGAGGGATTAGCTTATCCAGTTTGCTAATATGGAACAAGGAGGCAAAAAGCTATCATTAGTCCACCCACAACAGTGTTGTATTTATTATTTACTGAGGCTTTCAAGCAAAAAAAGAATAAGAAACAAACACGACCAAGTCCATAGACATCAAGCTACTAAAAGGTAATTAGGTAAGTCTTAAAAGAAATTGGGACTGTTATGATGATTATGAATAGTCATCTCGCGAGCGACAAAATATGATATGATTGGCCCATTCAGTTTGCTCATAGGCAACAAAGGATTGGACAAACTAAAAGTTGTTCCAAATATAGTCATTAGATACATTAGTTGATGTGGAATTACTTGTCAACCATAACTTGCGAATACATTGGATCCCGAAGGATGATGCAAAATGAAAATCATTACCCTAGTTCCTAAACCAAAGCATCCAAAGCCTTAATACTGCAGTTACAGCTAGCGTCATTAAATTATTTTGGATGTTCCATACCACAGATGGTCTTGTGCACGCAAAAAATTATGCAGTTAAGGATTAGCCTACTATTGTGTTAGAACGATAAAGCCTTCAGGCAAACGAAATCATACAAAGTTTAGTAGTCTATGGGGCCTTAAATTTGTTCTGCCTGCGCCTTAAGTCTGAATACATGAGTAAGAAGGGTGTCAATACTAGTACATCGGTTTTTTAGAGTTAGGATAGTCAGAGGGACAGCCCTTGAAGGGGTATGAAAGAGACACTATAGACTCTAGTTCCTCAAAAACTCTTCACACATTTTGTGTTGCATTGTTTAGTAGTAATGTTTCAGACAGTGAAATCAACACTTTTGACAGGACATTAGCCTGCACTTAGTTTCATAGGTCAGGATTATAGGTACTTATAATTGTCAGATTCACGGACCTTAAGTCTTAACTAACCATAGCCGAAAGTGGTATACTTTCGTCAGAGCTAGGATACTTTCGGAGTAATAAAACCTCCGGAAGGAGAAAAAAACACCAGCTCTGTTCCTCTAACGCATCAAAAGTTTTTTGTGGTCGCATTTTCACAATACTTATTAAGCTTGCTGGCAAATTGAAATCAAATTAGGAGCATAGGTATTATAGGTACCTTGAGTGCAAAAAATTGATTGTTGAATCTAACCTGTGACCCATAGCCTTTTTTTGACTATCCACCAGCTTACGTGTACAAATGGTATGCATACAGAGTTAAAAGCACTATCAGTTGATTTGCTAAATAATAAAATTTTTTGTTTTTAAATAAATCATAAAAATTCAGATTTTAAATAGAGGTCTGTAAACAGTACAATATCCTTAAAATACCCTGCAAATGCTCAAGGACCAGACGCAACCCAATAAGGGCAAATCGGATATCTCAGGCATTACTGTCCGTACGGACACTTACCTACAAACGCAAGTGAAATGGAGAGATTTCGATTTTGTACACTGCCTTTTCTGTCAGTTCATCAGTTGGAAAAAAAAAAGTAATTATGAGAAATCTACAGATTTGGCTTCACTTTGAGCTATTAGGTTCAAATTTCACAAAATTTTGACCCTTGGGGGATGAATCACTGATAGTGTTATTTTTTAAAAAGGGGGGGGATTAAATCAGAGACTAACCTCCTGAATGGAATGAAAGAACATAGCCTCTAGTTCCTCAAAAGCTTTAAAAGATTGTATTAAATGCTTTCAGGACAATTAAAATCAAACACTAAAGAGGGTCATATAGGTACTTTGATTGTAATGATAGTTAAATTCACCTGTGACCCTCAGCCTTGACTAAAATCCGCAGATTGGAGGGGGGGGGGGGTGTATTCTTCAGAGATTATGAATATTTGGAGACTATAACCCCCTTGAGTATACTCCCATAATGTGAGTCTGTCCATACCACACCACTCACAAGGGCAGAAGAAACTGGAACGGCTTCACGTAAAACTTCCTATTGTTTCACAAACAACAAAATTTGCATTCCTTAAGCAACCTAGATCCAATTGTAGGTGCAATGAGACCATGCCAGGACATATTCCAAAGAGGTGACATAAATAATGATTAGGATTGACTTTGATGCATTTTTTTTGTTTCCATTTCCAGTTATCCTAGTATCGATGGTTGAGGGAAGTGAAGACCTCATTAAACAGTCAGTTGGATCGAATTATAATAGATAAATAAAAAATTGCGTCCTTGGCCATGGGCCCCGCCATTAGACATTATAGCTACAGCTCGCTACCAGACTATACATACAAATGAATAGGACATCTTTTTTTTAGAATATGAAACTATGTTCCCTGACACAAGTTATTTGCCATGTAATATTCTGAAAATATGCTGTATGTAATGAGACCATAATATAGAAAATATTAACCGACGGAAATAAAAATCAATCGACGGAAAAGTCATTGTTGTGAATGTTTGTACTTAAAAGTAGGGAGATCTTTTGGAGACGTTAAAATGCGGGTGAGTGTAACTTCAACAAGCAAAAGCATTGAAGAATATATTAGCAAACGCTTGTGATGTAGCGTGTTGTAGTGATTGTAGTGGAAATGTTTGTTCTTGAAGTGGGGCGTAATTTTGAGAGTTAAAATATGGTGAGTTGTTACTTCAGAGTATTAGAAGAGTTACGTTAAAAAAGTGATGTGGTGTGTTATGAATGGTGTTAATGTTTCATTATGAAATTAGGGCAGGTTGTTCGAAGTTTAAATATGGCGAGTTACCAACAGAGAGATCATATTTTTTGTTGATTCTTCCAACTTTCGTTCCAATATAGGAAAGAGTATGTTACCTCAAAAGACTTCTGTACTGTGAAGGT
>JAMKCH010055919.1:0-29824 GCA_023653785.1 Ophioderma brevispina
CAAAACAGTCCAAAAAAAGTTGCACTTTTAACTTGTTGGCAAATTATTGCAACATAATGTGAAATGGAACCCTTTAAGTGGTCCTTCCTTAATGCATATATATAACAATTTGATGAAATGCACGGCCAAAATTATTCAGCCTTGTAATCCCGATTACATAATGCTTTTCGTAATGATGAGGGCAAGAAGTGATACAGGTATGGGTCATGAAAAGAAAGATAATGCTTTATGAATGGATGCAGCGGTTGGGTCATGAAAAGAGAAGCTAAATTTAAATGAATGCTTTAGGAATGAACTGAGTGATGATTGATGAATGCAAGAAATATTTCATGACACATTTGGCAATGTGATTTCTCTAGCAATGGGTTGTTAAACGAGTTAGAACGAGTGAGATGCACCTGAATTTCTGAAAAGAAGGGGTTCTTGTAAAAGAGATTGCAAGGAGGATGCAGCTGGTGAGGTCAATAAGATTTGACTTGCATTGGAGCCCCACTGTACAACGGACGGCAGGACAGTCCATCATTAACATGGCAAATACCCGGCGCAAGATTAGGTTAGTAATTTAAAATAACGGAAAAAATTTGCCATAATCATTTGCGATAACAATTGAATTAATCAAAAAATGTAATAAAATATGACTCGCTCACTATTATTCTTATTTCAACTCGTCAAAATTAGAGGGCATGTACCATCGAAGACGAGGGCAACCGGGAAACGCAATGTGTCTCCAGACAGGAATAGAGTCAAAGTGAAATGATGGTCATCGACAAAGGAAGGGAAAAGAATCGTTATGTTAAATGAAACGGTTTTAAACATGCGCTCAACTAAATTGAAGCAGACTTAAAGTAATGAAACTTTTTGCAAACATGTTGCACTTAGAAAGGGAAAAGTGCAACTTTGTGGTTCTGGTTTTGCAAAACATCATTTGTACACAAAGCTTGGTGTTAGAAAAAGGCATACCTTGCAAACAAATGATGAACTGTATACAGGAAAAATGTTTCCTGTAAACCATAAATTACTTGAATTGCGATGAAATCTACCATCAAAGTGGGTTTGTCATGACAAAGTCTGGTCATCACAGAGGGGGAGTTATTTTTGAGGGAACCGTTTATATCACAATTCCGGAAATTTTCTGTCAATCCTGAAAACGTGGAGAGGTTCCAAATTATTATTTTTGGATGTGTGTTTGTGTGATGTAATGAAGATTTTCTACAAGTATTTGAGATATGAACATCAGATAACGATTACCGGTTATTTGTTATATAAAACATTACAGACGATTGGAAATTCCAAAAAATATCCGAAGTAAAAGTAAAGACTGATCGTCCTTTGCGCTTATTTTACACTTTCAGTCCAGCTTTTAGGGGAGGTTCGGTACGAATGTGGTATCTGATGGAATGTCCCAAAGGATCCATGTATTGAAATGTGCGCAACCCAAAACCCACAAACGTGTGAAATCTCAATTGGTTTTTAATTGTATAAATAACGAAATTAATTTCGATGAAGTGTAAAGGGCATTTTATCCCAATGAGGGATCAAGGGCTACTCTGTGCGATTTAACTAATAAAATACTTACCAATAAGTTGTGTAAATGACAACAGGGCATTGGTCACACCTTGTGGGGACCTATCTTTCAGATGGTACATGAAGGGACATCTTATTTTAGTATTATCTATAATATGTAAAAAGTTTTTTTTAAGTATAAATAATTATTTTATTTTAAACCTCGCCAAACCAAGGAGGGGGGTTGGGTGGATTCCCCCTAAAGGATGATCTCATGTTGCACAAAAAACGCAACGAAATGATCTAAGGCTTTATTGTAGTGTAAGTTCATCTTTTGCGATCATTTTAGCGGGAAAATGGAGGGTTTTAAGGTACTACTACCTTCATGTAGGCAAGGGTGGCCCGTGAAAGTCGGAAGGACGGGGGAGGGGGGTTGCCACCTTCCTTATTTTATGTGTAATGGTATACTTTATGTTAGTATGATGCTACTGTAAGTAAATACCTGAAAATATTGTATTTTTCGTAATTATTAGAGTAATAACATGTGTATGTTTACTTGGGTAATCCCTCATTGCCAACATATAAATACCAATTTTGTTGACACGAACGGCAAAAAAATGATCGAAAAAAACCCCTTGATTTTGGCGATTGCGTACAAATTTACATTAAAAAAGTTTATGACGTCAGCTATGACGTCAATTGTTAGAACTGATTACGTTGTACTTTGATTGAAGCGAGAACTATGAGCTACAACAAATGATACCAAACAAGATGATGTTTGTCGCTAATTACGAAAAATTCAGGCAGCGTCGGTGGCCACAGCTGGTAGAAACCCCCTTGGTTGGACGAGGGTTAAAAGCTTTGCTTATCAAAGTACTGCCGTGTAAAGCCCCTAAACGTGGACATGACCTTCAGCAAATGCCTATTTTAGGGGGGTTTCAGTTTTTTCATAGCATTTTGAAGATGATCGTTTGGCTCAGAAATTCTATCGATAAAGTGCATTGGTATCAGCAAAACATTGACCAATCACACTTTCGCTATGTTTTTATGATGTGTAGATTTACACTCTACTTCTTCACTATGTGTTTGTGTTGATTTACCATACAGCTACCCCGGACAGTGGGTGTTTGGGTGTTTAAAAATACCTACAGCAATCGGGAATTATTATTTGACTTATATTGGATTATTATTATAACTTGAATAATGGGGTATCAGACAAAACAAATTATTTCGTCGGGTGAGCGCAAGAAGGTCGTATGTGCAAAACCTGCCAAATCATCAAAAGATGGGCAGAGGACAGACAAATGGGCCTGGGCTGTGATACAACCGAACCCAACACATATTATAAGAGGAGATAAAGTGTCTCTACACAGAAAGCCTCCCTACTATCATTTGCAAAAATAGTGTAGGATGACATTATAAGACGGTGTCTGAACACGTAGGCGAAATTGTGCTACTTTGAGGGCGTTCTAGATAGCTATACCGCTATATAGGTGGCGCCTGCCTTACAGTTATATGTTATATTAGATTCAAAGATGGCGCTTGCGGTAAGTTAACAAGAATCATAGGTGTGCTAAAGGGTACACACATTACCACATTTTAAATAATATTTTTTTTTATTAAGTAGGATTCTCGCCGTGTGGGGGACTCGTGGTGTAGATCGTTAACACGCTTGTCATGTATGCAAGTGACCCGGGTTCGATTCCCGGGCGACGGTGCTTCTTTTGGGGCTTTCTTCTTCTCTGATCTTTCTTTATTTCCAATTGACTTGTTCTTAGTGATAGGCCTATGGCCACTTAATAAAAAAAAATATTATTTAAAATGGGTGGTAATGGAGTACCCTAGCACATATGATCTATGTCAACTTACCCGCATAGCGCAATCCTGAATCTATATATATATATATATATATTATATATATTATTATATATATATATATATATATATATAATTATAGATATATAGATATATATAGGGCATATTTTGGATTGGTAGCGGAATGTCTGCCGTTATAACTTTCCCATTGGTGTGGCAGTGGCGGCGGGATGGAGATAGGGCAAAGCAAAGTGACGTTATCAGCAAATGAAGCGTTTAACTGAATTTTGTAGTAGATTAATTGTTTAATACACAAATAAGTAAATACTCAAACAGAAAAATTATTCACGATCACTGATAATTAATAGATTTACTGACAATCCATTTGGTGGACAAGGGGGAAGGGGGTCTTACGGACCCCGCACTAATTATCTAATTTAAAAAAAAAAGCAACGAGAGGGATTTCAAGTCATTTGTAGTTCTGCATATGTATTTGTTTCATATAGATAGACAATCAATGGATTTAGTACCGTTTTTGTTTACAAAAAATGGCCTAAAAGTAAAAAAAAAAAAAAAAAAAAACACGATTGTTATATGCTTATATTCAATCTTAAACATTGGCTGAATGTCATATTGCTTCGCTAGTAATTAGAAATTTTCACAATTTCTACAAGAAAATAATTCTCAGCTTAACATCAGTTTTGCATCAGTGCAAAAATCAGATTTTTCACATTTTTAGGGATGACCTGTTATGTGACATCTATTCTTGCACCTTTAAACAGGGTGATGCAAAGGATGGCGTTATCAAAAGGTTTAGAAACATACCAAAAATATGATGTCAACAAAAACGTATTCGTTAGTTGAAAACTGCAAAATCGTGCTTTGCGATCCTCTAGGAACCTCCACACTTGTCCCTTAAGTGTTGTAATCAATAAACATTATATCACTTACGATTGTTTTGCAATTTAACCTTGTGCTTTTTCCCAGTAGAAAAACCCAGATTGAATTTCAATTAAGCGAAATTGTAACACTAACCCTGAACCACCTTGTCAATTTTCACTTTGATAATAAGTGGTCTGACAATAGATCAAAGTAATATAATTAGATTGTTACGACCATATTGAACGGCGTTGTTGGGAACGCTTCAGGTCATTCACTCGCACAGTTTAGCCTTTGTTGTGTACCATTTGGGCCCAAAACACAGACATTTCAGGTAATCGCCATTATGGCGTGCGTTAACTCTTTTAACCCTGATGGATTCAAACTGTTCAAATTGTAAATTACACACCACAATAACCAGTAACTTCTGCATGGATAACAGTTATAAAACACTCAAATAAGACTAGACTAATTGTTTCAACTCACTTCCATATTCATGCCGATTTCCAATATGGCTTTGATAAAATCCCTAAAGTTTTCAATAAAGAAATTGAAAGGGCATCTTAATCTCTAGTGAATTTAATCGTTTTACAAGACCTCAAAGTGTTAAAGATGGAGCAACGGAGTTGTTTTCAGCCTTTGGGGGAATATTTCTTTAGAATTGTTTTGAATGGTTCTTCAGTACAAGTGGTGATAGATGATATAGCTATAGCGTTCCTCGGACTTGAACTGTATAATCCGGGTGGAAAAAGTAATTTACCTTATAGCGGCGGCCGTCCGTATCATAGTCCGGCTTTTCACCGGTAAAGAATGGGGCTATACCGCTTTACTAAAAGTTAGAACCCTAGGCAATATATATTTTTTCTTTTAATCCTTATGAGATCGGAAGGTCGTTACTGGACATTTAAACACAATTTGACTTGATTTTAAATTTTCCCCTGTACTAACATTTCCCCCTTAAGAAGGAGGCTTCACAGTTGAACAAAAATTGCACCCCATCATTTTTGGACAGTTAGGCCCTTATTTGAATCCAAACAGCCACAAACTCAATGTTTGCATGAAAATCCTACGGGGGAATACACACCAACCCAACACTATCACTTTAAATTGGAATACCATAGCCTGAACGTAATTCATAACAGTCCCTAACTAGTATCACCCGGAAACTGAGTCTATTTTGTCCAACCTCCTTATAAAGAAAGAATCTTTCTGAAAGAAACAAATCATTGTTTTTTAAAAGTTAGTCCGATTTTTTCACATTATGTTTAATACTTCGTCTAGAGGCATAAACAACAAACATCTGATTAAAAGTTTGAGTAATAATGCTTCGGTATTTCGAAGCCAATGGTTCAATGTGCATGTGTGGGCATGGACTTTTTTTATCATACCATCTAAAGGGAACATGTGTCAGAGCTTCAAATTGTAAAGAGGTTAAAGCAAAAAATATAGACTTTCAATGTGGATTTTTTCAATTTTAATTTGAAAGGAAGTTACGTTGAAGCACATTGGTCAGCCACCTTTAATTTTATTAAAATATTCTTGGAACAAATTGAAAACGTCAATGCATTTATTTTTACGAAAAATCTCAAAGGCCACCGAAAACCTCGACTCAGGCTAACCTCATGAACATTACTATGAGTTAAAGTATATAAAAAAACATCTTAATTAAAAAGTGCTAACCCAGAATCATTTCTCGGAAGTTAATCAGTAGGTGGGACGAATGCAAAGGCCAACACTAAATAGTAAATAAAAAGCTTACAATATAACAGTAGGTGCCAAGAAGGAACGTCTGTGTATTGTATTGTGCACCCGTGTGTGTTTTCTGTTATGTGTTGGAGGAGTGTTGGTCAATAAGTAAATTATTCACCCTTTTAGTCCCCCCCCCCCCCCCCCCCCCCCGTGTAATATGTAGTAATAGCGTACAGTATGCATTAATTTTATTTGAAAATCCGTCGATATTGGTCAAACTACCAATCTATAATTTTATTGTGAAATTGCACTTAGCAGTTTTAAGACTCTCGATGATGTCTGAAGATTTACAGACGCTTTCGAAACCAGCATGTTATGCTGACGACTCTCCAGTTGGACTGCTCGGTTTGTTTTGGTTTACCAGTATTGTTCGAGGGACGTCATGTCTATAACATTTCACTAGGTAAGACGTTTAGTTTGGATTTTTTTTTATGCCTGTTTATTTCTATAATCATGAGTACTCGAAAAAAAAACTGATAACCACTTAAAAACAGGTAATGGTAACTTTGGCGCGCCAAGACATCAAGTCAGTTACTTAGTGTAACTAAGGCACAATGGGGTCCAGTGGATATGACGACCAACTCATGATCCAAAGGTTGTGGGTTCGAATCCCCGCTGTGGCCAATGTGTTGTGCACTGGGCAAGGCACTTTAGCCTCCCTTGCTTCGTCGACCAAGCGATATCGGGTACTGTTAGGGAATATTAAATCTATAGGATAGGATTGTGCGCTTGCCAGCTGCCGGCCTAGATGAAGCGAAATCATTTTGACGATTTCCTGACGGCGCGGTAATAATCAATAGGCAACAGCGCTTTGAATCCTTGGCAGGTCGCTTTACAAATGTCGGGTAGATTATTATTCATGTTCATAAGGTTGTGCCAACGCTACTGCGGTCTTGGTATCTTCCCTCGTATTACTGTACCACTTTGTTCACTTGATTAAAGCGACTTTATCAGTATGACTTTAACTGCATTTTATTTCCGCTGAAGTCGCATAGGATCGATTTGAAACATATCCAACACTTCAAGAACGCATCTGAGTAGACATGTTTAATCCGGGAAAACTGCCATTTTTGTGGGGCAAACTTTTCTCAACGGTTTTATGTTCGCTAACTATACTCTTTTCAAATAAGCTTGGGGGACACCTAAATTTTTTCCTAGAATCAAGATGGCGGCCCAATACAAATTGGTCACCAAAATTACATTAATTACATAAAGGTATGTTGCAATTGTCATTTTCAGATTTTTCCGATGGTTCTGATATCCTTTACCTACGTACTTAAAATCCAGCTGAAGCCCTACTCATGATTTGATCTCAAATCCAAGATGGCGGCCAAATCCAATTATTGTAATTAAAATTACGTAATTTGACTAGAAAGGCCTATTAAGTTCCCCTTTGATACTTTTTCTGGCTGGATGTGTTATTCTGACTTAAACGCTATTTGCCTGAGCTTAACATGCTACATATATTTAGAGTCTCAAATCAAAGATGCCACCAAAATGGGCACCAATATTTTACATTATTGTATATTGGCTGGGAAGCTCCGATTACAGTTAATCATAGATTGTCCCTCCTAAGATGGATCCTTTAAATTCCCTGAAACGCCATCCGTATGCTCTTGATCCAAGATGGCGGCCAAAATTCCAATTGGCCGTCAAAATTACATTATTACATAATAAAGTAACTTAAAACAGTTATTTGCAGATTTTTTCATTTGTTCTTCTATCCTTGACCTAAGTACTTAACAGCCAGCTGAAGCCTACTCATGATTTCATCTCAATTCAAGATGGCGGCCAAAATCCCAAATTGCTAATAAAATTACGTTCACTATCCTGCCTAAAATTTTCCTTACAAACCTTTTTTGCAGGATTTTTTTTCGTCCTGAATGTATCCTGTATGTCCTGAGTTTACAGGCTACCTAATCTATATTCTCAATCCAAAATGGCCGCCAATGCCCCACAAATTTCTTAATTAGGTGTGTGGTGTACTGGAGCTTCCGATTAAAAGTAAATTAGTAAATCGCTCATCCTAAGATATAGCCTTCGATTCACACAACCCTATCGAATATGGTCTTGAATCACTATGGCGGCTTAAATCTGACAGGGCTGCAAAAATACCCAATTCCTCATCAATTTACTTCTACCAGGTTCTTTTGCTGCAAAAAATATTTTTGTGGAACATGGGTTATTTGGCACTAGAGCATATGTTTGTATACTAATTATGCTAAATTTCATAAGCTCCATATATCAATGTTCGGTTCCTTTTAAATGTATGTTTAGAAGCTCCATAACACTATTCAAGTTAGTAAGATATGTGTGGCCATTTTGCGGCCATCTGGATTTGAGACAATATTAGGTATCCTGTAGCTCAGTCCATAGAGTATACATTCAGAGTAAACATCCCGTAAAAAAGGTTTGAAATGGAAAAATTAATAGGCAGTATAGTCTCACTTAATTTATTCTCTAATGATGTATTTTGGCCGACATCTTTTTTTTTTTTTTTTTGAAATTTGAGATTAAACTTAGTGCTTCAGCTAGCTTTTAATTACTTAGTCAAGGATAGCAACCACGGAAAAAATCTGCAAATACAGTTTCCAATACTTATTATGTAAATAATGTAATTTTGACGACCATTGGGACTTTGGCCGCCATCTTGGATCAAGAGCCTATAATGGATGGCGTTCCAGTGAATTTGAAGATACTATCTTTAATATGAGAGGATCACTGATTACCTTGTAAGTGAAGCTCCAATGCACTATACAACTAAGTAAAATAATTTTGGTTCCCATTTTTGGTGGCATCTTGGATTGATACTAAATATATAGGTAGCCGGAAGCTAGCAATGAGTATGGTTCAAGTACACATCCCCCCGAAAAGAGTCTAACAGGGGACTTGCGTAGCCGAATAGGCTCAAATTAATTAATATATCCACTTAGTTTGGATTTTTGCCGCCACTCTGATATGATATAAAATCATGAGTAGTGCTTCAGCTGGATTTAAAGCACATAGGTCAAGGATATCATCAAACGCACGGAAAATCTGAAAATGAGCAATTTTCAACATACTTTTTATGTAAGTTATGTAATTTTTGGCGCAAATTTGATTTGGGGCCGCCATCTTGGGTGTAGGAAATTTAGGGTTTCCCCCAAGCTTATGTGAAAGAGTTTGAGTTTTAGGAACTAAACCTTGAGAAAGTTTGACCCCACAAAATGGCAGTTTTCCCTTATATAGACCCTTTTCTATGAACTTAAGGGCAGAATATTAACACCAACGCTCGAGTAGATTCCAGCGACCGTGTCGCCTCATTTGGGTGGGGGGGGGGGGGTTGTCAAGAGGCGAAGGCGTTTGCTTGATAAAATAAATCTGCGATACGAAAAGATAAATAGTGACTGTTCCTCTCATACTTAAATGGAATGGTCACATTAAAGCAATGAACCATGATAATTTTAAGAGTTAATTTTTTTGGCGGTTAGCGATGTATTTTGTAATGTTTCTCACAATCGTTTGGTTGTCTATAGCATCACTTGTGTCAAATCATGCAGGCTTTCAATGAACATTTTGCAGATGTAATATCACAGATACTGTCGTTTTCTCATTATGAATTTTCGGTAATTCATCACATTGTAGCATATTTTCTCAATCTGATTTTGACAACATTTCCGATGCCCTTCCGATGTCCTAACTACATTTAACATTTGCTATATTAATTGCCCTGGTGCATCAATCCAGGGGTATTTTACTAGACTCGTAAAACTTACCCAATCATCCTCTCAGTATACTCTTGGTGTGGTCAAAGGTCACTTTCCAACAGGCCAAGAAGTCGCAATTTTTATGTAGGGCCAAAGGCATAGAAAAAATATTCAGACACACTGAAATAGACCCTTACTGAAATCCAAATTAAAAAAAAATTGGGTGGTTTAATTTTGTAAAAAAAATACTAATATTATTCTCCTGCCTTGTAAACTTCATTTCTCTGCCACTGATATCCAGGAGCTGTGCTGAAATTATTGACAGTATTTTTAGCAACTTGAAAAGCATGCATTCATCATCTCACGACAATCGCTTTTTGTATGATCTAATAGCGCCAATCCACTTTCACTTGTCAGATCAATATATTACTAAAGCCTTAAGAGCAATGTGGGGATGACATGCTTTTTAATTGTGTAAACATGCTCGATATACTGTAAATCTGGCAGTGATGTCAACACCTTAATATTCAGTTGAAGGAATTGCCTGTACTCTTTGTTGTTTTCATTGTGTTTACATATGTCAACCACCATTGTATTTCCAATTATATGGAGATGATTTTCAGTTGGTGTCCATTTCATTATACTGAGACCTTTGTTCGTGAGACCATCGTGTCTCTTTTAACCCCGCTACCGAGGGGGGGGGGGGGGGGGGGGGGGGTGAGGGGTTTCTTGCTCATTTTTTTTTTTTTCTTGTTCTATTTTTTTTTTTTTGTCTGGGGTGTGTGCTGTTGTTGTGTTTTTGGTTGGTTTACCCACCTCGCCCCCACCTTCCCACCCCCCCCCCTTCATGTTTTTTTTCCCGGCTTGCTTAAACCCCTTATTTTGGTTCCCAATTTTTAATGTAATTGTCCAATTGACTTTTCCGCTCCTTTTAATCAAAAAAAAAAACCCATCCCCGTGATAGGTAATATACCGGGTGATCCCAATTGGATCCGTAGGGGGGTGGTAACCACCCCCTCCGGAAGAGAAGTACCACCATGCCTAACACACCACATGAACATCACAAGACACTTATGGTCCTCGCTCTTTCCATTGATACCAAAATGAGTACCAAACATGCCTGGCATTACGATCACAATGACGTACCATAAGTTCGCATTTCAGCCAAACGCCATTTTCATAGACAACCCAGTGAAAATCAATTTTTCGCCAAAAGGTTAGGAAAATCAGCTTTTCATGCGGTTTTTTTACTCTCCTTGATGGGAACTGACTAGTATGTTATATATGACAACATTTTAGAGCTATAATAATTTGTTTTGATTCGCTAAATGGCAAAATATCAATTTTCCACCCATATTCAGTTATTTTCGTACTCCCCATTGTAAATGACTCCACAATTACGTCATAATGGGGGATTTTAGTACTTATTTTGGTACCAATGGAAAGAAAAACTCTCCGCGTCCTTTGTACCAATTTTACGGAATCGGGTGTTCCAGTAACAGAAATCACAGGGGGGGTTAACCACCCCCCCCCTTCGGCATGTTTGGTTCCAAAAAGGCTCAGGTAGAGAGGGTTAAGGCCTATATTGTCAGTAGCGTTTTGCTACTTGTCAGGTACAAGATAATGCTTTTGTTTATTATAGGTTGTTAACACACGAATAAGATGGTGAGCTGGGGTCTGAAAGGTAAACCTGCCGGTGTAAGTCGTTAATGATGTCTTTTAATACGCTGGTTAATGTACCTAGTATTGTCTTTCTCACATGAAATGAATTTTGACAGGATTTTTTTTGGGGGGACCAGTTTTGGCATCCCGCTCCGCACTTTCTCATACTTTTGGCCAAATACCGCGCCATGCCGAAGTGAATAGGCCTCGTCTTTGCGGATATTCCATTGCCCTATCTCGCCGTGCTTCAGAACAAATAGCTCAGCTAGCAAACAAAAACAATCTCGTGTTCAAATTAGATTGGAGAACGTGGCCATTTTGTATTTTAGTCTCTTTCTTAGCGCAATATTGTTGTACTTCCTCTCTGATATGCGAATTCTATAAGAAAGGAAATTGCTTGTAGCCTGCCCTCTACATAGGTGAGAATGACATCGAACACTGTTGTTGACATCAAACAGAAATTCACTCCTTTTCAAGTTCAAGGCGTGTTATACACGAGACTTTTAAAATCAAATCCCAAAAACCCAGTGAGGCGGCCGCCTCTTCAAATTAAAAGTCGTTGATTCGTTTTGTTAGTGGTCTTAATAACCAATAAACATTATCATTCAGACTATTGCATGTAAACCTTGTACCCGGTGCCCTTTCAATTAAGTAAAGTGTAGCAAATTGTATTGACCATTTACCCAAATACGGACTATTTCCGCAACCGCCATTAGGAGTGTTTTTACCTTGGTAAATTATTTAGACGTCAACACACCGAGTACAGTTAATTTGCGACAGGAAGCTATCCAAACGACTGATCAAATAGTAGACTAATTTTGGACTCAGTTGAATATTTATTGTCTGCCGATATCAAATACGACCATGCAAATGCAATAAATTCCAATCAGAAAATGAAAAAGGTTTGATATGACAACTCTAGTCGTTGTAACAGGATCCAAAGTGTTAAAGATCAGGCAAAGGAGAGTGTTTTTCATGCTGGGGAACTTTCTTCAATAACTGTAGTGTGAATGGTTCTCAAGTACAAATCAAGTGGCGATAGACGATGATAGCTAATAGTGTTCCCTAGGACTTGACCTGAATTGTCCCGCGATTAAACAGGTCACGACTTTTCAAAATTTCTGCCATTCTTAACATTTAGCCTTTTGATTAGCCCTGAGCAACATATTTTTTTTTTTTTTGTCCCCCCCGATGTCAATCAAGGATGGCGGGCCGAATGTAATTTGGTCATGCCCCAAAGTGCTCCTTTACGTTTTTTCGTGATCCGGCTTCCGGGCCAAAGGCCTTTGCACTTAGTCTGGGGACTGTCCCGGTATTTGTACTCCATCACAGATATCTTTTTCGAATTTACGAAATTATCTCAAAAGTCCACCGAACGCGCGCTCCGCTACCTGCCAGAACGTAAGTATTGATTGTTTCCATGAATAAACCATTTTTGTAAATTAAACTTGTAACCCCATAACATTTGTCGGAAATTAATCGGTAGTGGACGAATTGAATCGAAATTTGGAAAGGCAGACACCAAATAAGGTCTCGAACTACGTGTTTACATGGGGTTGCGTACCCGTGTGTGTGTTTTTCGCTCAGGTGTGTGATTTGTGGGGGGGTGGGCAATCCTCTAAATATTACATCCTTTAGTAAGATTTTAGTAATGATACGTAGCCAATGACAATGAATTGCTCTGTCAATCATATTCTGATTCTAATTTTGATTGGTATTAGCCGAGGTTGTACTTATCCAAGAAGCGTAAATCCCGTCCATTCTTAGGGTACAAGTCAATCAGGCCGTAGTTTCACTTTAAGTTTGACAAGTTGGAAGTAGATAGAATATATTCATCTTCGTCAACAGGCAAAATGTCAATCGGATCAATTAACTTCATATCCGGTGACGGAAGCACATTATGTCCTCTGTAACGTGAACTTTGTCCAATCCCTGCGATATTTTTCACACGTTTCGGCCAGATTCTGCTGCTGGTTAAATTGCCAACCATTTATTTTTTTTCTTTAGAGGCACACGCTCCGGTGCCTTATGCCTTTTATTTTTTTACACACATAACAAAACCCTTAACTATTTCACACTCAAAGAAAACAATAAGACAAATACAACCGTCAACAGTATTGTACCATACCAATTATCAAACAAATTACCTATAATTCAGAAATGAGTTTCCCATTTAAAAAAAATGCAAACCAGCATGTCCCCACTGCAAAACCAACCCCAACATGCATTTTCTTTTTCATATATTTCATTTGTTATTTTCCTTTTTAAAGTGGCACTACACACCACCACAAAACCCCAGCTCCTCACAAAAGACAGTTTATGTCATTGAAAGTACAATACCTTTTACATATTATAGCATAAACCATTATAAAATTCGATTACCTCTGCTGCCCAGCAATTCATGTATGGGCTCATAACGTATCCTCGGCCAGAAAAAATTTCACATAAGGGGCTCGCCTACGCTCGCCCATCATTAGCTTCTCTGAACCTCGGACACATCATTCACCCATAAATGACACCGACACCCTCACTTCTTAAATAAGGTCATCAGTATTTAGGCCAAGACAGATGCAGTCTACAGGCCAACTCATCACATATGTGACCCTAACAACACCACCATAAACTTTCATCCACAGGCTGGTTATTAAGCTAATACGAAAAACAAGCTTAAATAAAATCTTATCACACCTACCGGCTTACATAAACTACCGTAGTGTCTCTCATTACAGTATGCGCAACATGTATGCAGTTAAGACTCGCCAATATTACATCATTAAAAACCCTCAAGTACCATATTTTATTCCCATAAATACTACTTTGGTCAGCAGCGATAGACACATTGTTTCATGTTTTGCGTATCTTATTTGCCTTTATTTCTGCGACATGCATTTTAATTACACATACCATACCATGAGAACGTGTATGTTTAAAAATCAAAAAAGGCTGCCATTTCCTCCTTACATGCCCACAGCATATATTAGCTTTACCCAATGCAATTTGTTTTTCCACCTTCATCGATGAAGCATACCCCATGTTTAAAATCACTAAAATTCATTATCACTCCTGAACCTGCATCTATAAATATACCTTTAACCAATATTAGTATCAAGTTAATAATGTACAATTATCCCATGAATTATAATTCCATACAAATGTCACATATGAGAATGGATTTATGATATATTCAAACGTTTCAACCATGACTAACCGCATCCAAAAAAGAGGACACAAATTCACATGACACATTAAGTGAATCTTGTGTTCTCTCTCTCTTTTACAAAAACCACACTTATCATCATTTGACCTTTGCCAATTTTTTGGACAAAACACATTAGTAAGGCAAAATCCGGTGAATGAATCGGTATTGAAAGAATGGGATTTGGTTTCATAGTACACTTGTATGGCATTGAATAAACCTTACTGCCAGTTTATTTGTGCAGTATCAAACCCTACTCCACATCCCACCTGTGTTGTGCTGTTGGAGTCAAATGAATCATTTTGACAAGTAAACAAAAAACAATTGATATTCCAATGAGCAAGCCTTGTTGGCATTCCCTCACCCGCTGGTTATGCTGTAACTCCCGGTCATGTTTACACTCAGTCAGCTGAATCTTTGTACATTTAGAAATTGCCCAATGAAAACTTTACATCTTTAAAGGATACTTATATTGAAATCTAGCACTGAATCATATAAGACAGCCAGTGGTTATCCTGCATCAATCAGAACTAAAATGATATCCCGTTGTTACTAATTTAAAATAACAAGGTTTTTCCTATTAATTCTTAACATATTTGAATTCTAACCATATACGATCATCATTTTTATCCCTCATACATAGTTTCTATAATTTAACCGGATTTTCATTACACCACAGAGAAATTGTATTTAGCTTGATGTCAATTAATCATTTTGAAACTGGGTTTACAAATCAAATACCAGTCAGCACCAATTTTTATCTAGCTCATATACAACAAACATTTCAAGTACATTTAATTCCATCATCCAAAACCTCTTGACCCATTGCAATTTTCAATGCATCTATAAATTTTAAAAATATTTTATCATTTCCAAACCCGCCTCCTCTTTCTTACAATAAGTAGTTGTCTTTTTATTTTCCTTGCTTCCATTCCATATAATTTTAAACAACCTTGCTCCACCTTAAATAATAATTCCACGGTGGGTTAGGAAAGACCAAAAAGATAAAACTGAAAACAAATAAGTCATCTGGACAAGCAATGGATTTTTAATGATAGCATTTTACACCAATGGGTTATGTCTCTTTGAGACCATATATCTAAAATTGATTTCAACTTTTTTGAACTGAGGGTCAAAATTAAGACCACATGGATCACTTTTAGCAGTGAAAAAAATACCCAGAAACTTCACGGGACCTTTGTACAATTATATCCCTTATCAGAAAAATCGAATCATCAGTGTTTTGTTAAGGACACCTCTTTTTAAAATAACAGAATTGGTTACGTTTACCTTCATCCCTGAAATTGACCAATTTTTAACGCGATATCTATACATCTGTTAATAGATTCTGAGCACCATCCAAAAGAATAGTGGTATCATCTGCAATTGGTTTTTTAATCGGCCGTATCTGTTACATTTGAATACCTTTTTATATTTCGGTTAATACTAACAGCAATACTCATTAACTCTGTCAAACAAACATAAATATAACCGCTAAGTGGGCATCCTTGACGACGCCACCAGATAATTGAAATATTTAGACCCATAACCATTATTAATTACACAACTGCTTTTTTTGTGTGTAAATAATTGATCCACTTTTTTTCGAATCCCACCAAAACAAAATAATCAAGGCATTTATGCAACAGACTTCCACTCTAACTTGATCAATAAGCCTTCTCAAATCACTAAGCACAAGTGCACCATGTAATCATTAACATCAGTGTGGGCTCAATGATTCAAGGATTATTCACCGTTTCACAAATATATCTGTTAGGTAGAAAACCGTCTGGTCTTTGATATTACAGACTTAACACCTTTTTCATTCTATTAGCTAACTTTGCATCAATTTTCTAATCCACATTAAGGAGGGATTAAGGTTCCAGTTTTTAACACTTTTTCATCTTTACCCTTTTAGGGAATTAAGAAATAATTCCTCTTCTTTGACTCCTGACAAAGACCTTTGTTAAAGAATAATAAAGGATTTACTAAATAAGCCCATTTGGTTCCAAAAACTTTGTAGAATTCTATAGGGTACCTCCGTTCCTGGACTTTACCCTTTACTGGCTAACTGCATTTAACATTCACATTATTGCTTAATAAAACCCTGGCACAATCTCTGCATGTTCTTTGAAATTTTGGGGCTAGCCCTTGGAGTGATCCAATTTCTATCCTAAATAGCACTCATCTGCATCCGATCATTGAGCTGTATATCGGGTTGAAAAATCAAATTCTTCTTCAAGAATTTGTTCATTACCATTAATAATATCACCATTTTATTAATAATTTGGTTAATTGGCCCCCCCCTTTTTTTGAATAGTGCCTCTATTTCAAAATTAAAAATAACTCGAATCCTTCTCGGTCACCAGGATCAGATATAACATTCTACTTTGGTAATAATCATTTTCAAGTCTGCTTGCTTTATACGTTCTCGGTTTTGGGGGGGGGGGGGGAGGGGGGGGAACCAGAATACCTTATAGTATCACCTGTTTGACACACTTCATGTTTCCCACACGGATCTGGAGATTTGCTTCTGAATTCTTCTCATTTTACAATATTGTTTATATTCCACTTGTTGGTAATCCATTGTAACGGAATTATATCGCTTATAAGGACACGTCAATTTCCACAGCCCCGTTCCAGGCTTTTCCAAAATTATCATTAGTTGGGAATAGATACCAGATGAAATGGTCCGTTCTATAACCATAAGCAATGTACTATTTCTAGCAGCCCTTAATGTCTATACTAATTAAAATAATCTAGACGACACATAATAGGTGGGTTATTATTGACCTCCAATGTACTTTTCTAGCCATAGGATTCATTTCACGCCAAATATCAATGAGCATCTTTAATCCTCCAATCAAATTTCAAAACGTCAGCCACGCTTTAAACATTAGTTTGCATTCTGCCTCCTTTCTTATAAGTGTAAAATTTAAGTCGTCGCTGGGCCGGAAAAACCTCATATGTGCAGTTTGACCTTTTAAAAGCAAAACCTCACGTAGTAAAAACGGTTACATCACAAACCTCTATGTAAAATTTTCGGAAAGCCACCAAAACTGATAATTTGCTTGTAATGCCATTCCACTACAAGGTTTTTCCTTTCTAAATATCTTTAGGTAATTATTTACGCCAATTCTGAAATAAAGTGCCCTATGATTTAATATCATATCTGTTCCAGCAAATTACAAGCTATCACCCGATGGTGACCAAAGCAACAGATGAGGTTTTAGCAATGGGGCCCAATTTTTACTAGGAGGTTTTGCATTTGACCTCTGGAGTTACATATGCGTTTTTTTCCCTCCCGCGACCGATATGCAATGACAATCACCACCAAACTAATTTGAACACAATGAAAATTATCCAGCTCTCTATCTATTACTCTAAAAATTGTGGACAATCGTCATTGGGTGCATACACATTAACCAGTTTATACTGAAACCTAAGTTCAAGCGATTTCTTTAATTTTAAGGGAAATATTCGAAACCAAAAATAAATGATGACCACAGTGAAAACATAGCAAACAAATAATAAATAAGAGATGGAGAGAAACTCACGCTTATAGAGAGTTGAAGAAACCAGTAGTGACTGAAAAAAGAAAACAACTGGAGAGAAAAAGAGTAAACAAGTTTTATCCGCTAAAATCGATCCATGGTGCTCTGTGTAACCTAAGAATGCCAATAGAAACAGACCACCTTTATGGTGTTATGAATTTGATAGCATGGGAGTTCAACTCGCATTACGCAGCTCCTGATATATTGTAGCAAAATAAAATACTCTGCCGGTCAGTGCAGGAAATTTTTTTTATTCCTGGGAAAAAATAATTTTCTGTAAAATAGCAATGTTACGACTCTCGTGACAGCAAGCCATATACCCTTTAAAACACAAATAATGAACCTTATATCATAATAATACTTCTACATAACGCGCGACAAATATCCACCGCAGTGCTCAGGGCGCTGCTGTGGACGGCCTTAGGCTGCTCAATCACAACGAGCTAAATCCAGAATGACACGGAAGGTTTATGGAAAGATGTCCGATTTAGAGACACTTGAGGACAACCGAAGTATTCTCTGCTAAAACGCTGCGAGGATGGGTTTGATCGTCAACCAAATTCGCTACGACACAGGCTCCTGCAATTGATTGGCAACCCAGGCCGCATTGTTGAAAGGCGAGTGGATAGAGTCACTACCAGCCCGCCCTCCTGAATATAATCTATATAATAACCTGTTTATTATGAATTTTATCAAATTGTTTGGTTCAAGAATCAAAATGCCCAACCTTACATGCAATTTTAATTAACCGCTCGTCACCGAGGGGGGGGGGTGGTTACCACCCCCCCCCTTCAGGGTTTTGCCCCCGGCTTGCTAAAACCCTTTTGGTGCCAAATTATTTAATGTAATTGTTAATTGTCTGTTCCGCTCCTTTTAATCCAAAACCAAACATCCACCGGGGTATGGTAGATACAGGGTGATCCCAAAGTATCGATAGGGTGGGGTGGTAACCACCCCCCCCCCCCCTCGGAATAAAGTCACCAACCGCCTAACAACAGGAACATCACAGAAACTTGATTTGGTACCAATAGAATCCTATGGTCCTCCTCTTCCATTGATACCAAAATGATACCAACATGCCTAGCTTACGCCACATGACTTCATAAGTTTGCATGTTCAGCAAAAACTGCCAGTCCACTAGACACACCCAGTGAAAAATTAAACGAGTAGTGGCGGCTGGTTGAGCACTCTCGACTATTTGGAAAGTACATACAAGTGCTGAAAATGCCCCGTCGTTACACCATGGCATGTATATACTACTGTCTACTGGTTAAATAGGACAGGCGACCTTGGAGTCATCATCCGTACTGAAGATCGGTACCCAGAGATCGTAAGTGAGGGTATAACGTGAACCTCAGGTAACCGTTGCCCTTCCGATCTTACTTTGTAATTTATTTTACAGCTCTCCTGTAATGCGATTGACTCACTTTACATTCAAAGATGGTCCCTGTTAAATAATACTGGTTTACTAATGATATTAGAAGTATATATCGAGAATATCCTATTTCGCTAATATAGTCGTTAGGGAATCAGTTAATGCATGATGTTTATAAATGATCGTCTTCATCGTTATTTAAATTAATTAATATTCATACTCCTTTGTTATTCTAGAGGATTATCCTGTCTATTGCATCAAATTAATATTCATATCGTTTTACGGAATAAATCGCAATACGACAGGCGGCGTTAGGGAAGGTGATATTCCCGACCCTACGCCGTAATGAGTGAATATCAAAAGATCGCTCCCCCCTAAGCCAGGAGAAGCGATATATATTTCATATCTAATATATAATAATATCTATATATACTATCTCTCTATATCTTATCTAATAATATATATTTATAATCATCTATCTACTATATATAGACTAACCTCATATGATACAATTTATATTAAAATATTATATATATCCGTCTCTCTCTCCTATCTCAGCTCTCTCGCCTCTTCAAAGTACGTGAATCAACTGGTAATATCACCCTCATTCGATACGAACTGTGCGTATAGGTGTAGCCCCACATACACTCTTCATCGAATGTAACACAAGATATGGCACTATCTTCTCTACAATGGACTCAACATCACTATTGAAGCGAACAAAAAATCTGTGAACTATCTGGACATCACTTTAGACCTGCGAGCTGGCACTTATAAACCCTACACCAGCCGAACAATACATTCATTACGTGCACAAGGGAAGCAACCCCCAGCCCTCTGTTCTTAAAACATCCGGAAAGCCATAAACCTAGACTAGCAAAGATTCTTCCACGAAGAGTATATTTAACGATGCGTTTCACCCTATAGGAAGCACTAAAGAAAAGTGTTGTACACTTATACACTGAAGTATAATCCCAAACCTGAAAACCCCCACTCTATGCAAACGCACAAGAAGCGTAATATGACTTGGTTGACCCGCCTTTCAGTGAACAGCATTTGAAACTATGTCGGCAAAATCCTTGCCTTGTTGGACAAATGTTTTCCACCGGACCATCAACTCTACAAAATTTAAATAGAAATACTATTAAAATCAGTTACAGCGGCATGCCGAACATGCCAAATCATTTCTAAGGACACATAACCTCTTTAAACAACCCCAGCCACAATGTATCTCCAACGAATTCTACCAAAACCTGTAATTGTAGAAACTGCAGCCCCCTCGATGGCAAATGCTCACTCTTTCAGTTATCTACCTAGCTTATTAACTCGGAGATTGCCCGATCAGTAATCTTATATTGGGCTCACGGAAGGTCCATTTAAAACTAGATCTACTGTCATACCCACTCTTTTTAAGCATCCTAACAACGGAACGCTACTTACACTCAGTCAGTATATCTGGACCTAAAAGACCCGGATATTAACGACTCTGTTTAAATGGACAGATCGTCACACGTGTCCAAGGCTACTCTCCTAAACAAAGAGATGTATTTGTGGTTTGACTGACAAGTACTACTCATATGTAAACCGACCATGTCAACGTTAAATACCGAAAGGACTTGTAAGTGCTGTAGACACAAGGCGGAAGCATCTTTGTGTTATAGTTCCTAGTAATCTGTTGTTAACTTGATGCTATCCCCATTACGTCACTACTTTTGTAAAAATATGTTTATTGACTTACAATAGGCACTTAAGTTTTATTGCTTTTAATGTTTATTTCCCTTAAGACACTCAAATATTTCCTGCCGTGTTTTTGGCCTGCCAGCTTAGTATATTTTACTTGTGTTCTCATTCGACTGAAGAGTGAAGGTGGACTACCCCCTATCCGAAACCAGTTCTGTATCGAATATGGGTTTCATTACCAGGATTCACTACGTTAAATATTTTTGCTCCTTTTGAGTTGAGCACTTTATCTTAGTGATTGGTTTCATCTAAGTCACCTTTGTTGTATATATATATATATATATCTATATATAATATATATAATTGCAACTTATATATATAAATAGTATTGTGCCGGTGCTTAGCGCCATCCGAACGAAGAACGGTGTGGGTTCGAGTCCCATCCACAGCAAGTTCACTTTGCCGATTAATAGCTCTCGCCCGCGCTGTCATTATTTCTCAAACCTTTTTGTATTTATTTCTATATGACAGTGTTACAGCAAGTTTTAAGTAGCTCCAATCTCTCACACATGTTTTTAAAATTATTATAGTTATTTTAATTTGTGTTTGAAAACTCAGATGCTTATTCCCTCGTGATTGGACGGCAGTACGCAACCGAACGCTATGGTGGTCGAACTCAATTGACCCATCACATGCCGTGGTGGGCTCACATTGTTAGCGCAATCCAAATCTAAACGGAAAGTTGTGGGGTCGAGTCCCACCCACACAAGATCATTTTGGCGATTAATAATGCTACGTCCGCGCTGTCATTAATTTCTCACACTTTTTTGTTTGTATGTATTTCTTTGACAGTAATTCACAATAGGTTTAAGTAGCTCAACTCTCTCTCACACACATATATAGATATTATATATATATATATAATATATATATTATATTATGGTGTGTGTTTGTGTTCTACAAACAACTGTACAGTGACACAATGGCACGAAAATGCTCCAACATATGCACATTATCCTTGGATTCTTAGAACAAACATTATATGATCAAATTAGTGACAAATTAAACCCAGACGTCAGTAATTATGCGAAAAAACACTGGCTTAGATATCTCGACGGACTGCTTTATGGTATCTTTTTGGAACATCAAGTCAGCTATCCTAATTATGGCGGATCTTTGATATTTCATGTGTCTATGCTAAATTCACTCAACCCGTCTATTCATTTCAAGTTTTTTTTTCGAGCAATTCCAATTTTGCCAGTTGTCTTGATATAGATTTACAAATTGACCTGCTACAATAATATCCAAACTGATATTTTTCTTAGAAATCCACCGACACCATCAATTCTTGATTTCAAATCATATGTCTCCAAAATCATATCTCAAAAGGAATAGCCCTCTTCAATTGGCTCGACGAATTTGTATTATCGTTTCAAGAAATAGCGTTAAAACTCACAGACTGAAAATGAATTGAAACATGTTCTATTAACAGACAGTCCCTTTAACTATTGTTGAGATAGAGGTATCGTGAAATGCATCTAAATCAGAAAGAGAGGACCTACTCTTCCCCATTTCCAACACAGGATAAACAATAGGCATTTCTTACTTTTGTCACTCGCCACATATCCAAACAATTTAATCTTGGAAAAGTTGTTAAGGATTTCTATCCACTTGCATCACAGGCCAGCGTAAAAACTTCTCTCGCATTCTGAAAAATATCTCTAACTAATCTATGAGGCTACGCCAAACTCCAAACCTCAAGAAAGTTAAACAGAGCCGCCCTAACAACTAAATCAAAAAGGTGGTAAGTACCCAAGTGTAATGAAAACTTGTGGCCTGTGTAGCATTATGGTTGAATGCGATCCGAGTTATACTTTCAAGAATCAACAAATTTTTTTAAATAAGATATCACAATATTGAAATTGCAAAAGCGAAAAACTCTCATTTATGTAATAACATGTAAATGGGATGTAAAGAACACTACATTGGCTCAAATCTGTGATCACTTACATTTCGAATTATAGTTCATAAGCAACAAATAAGGGAGCCCAGTACCCGTCAAATTAAACTCACCAACATATTGACGAGTTGCGCCTCCAGACTGGAGTTACACTGCCCATAATGCACCTGTCGCCCCCTTTACAAAGGTGAAGCAGATGACCAAAATATAAGCGTTTTAGCGGCGGACAATTCTTCTTATTTCTTTTATTCAAACCTGCTCTTAACTGTGTTATTTAATTTTGTATTTACTTTTGTATTCATTATGTATAGCTAACACATGTATAAAGTTATATGCGTATGTCAACTCCTCACGTAACTTATTACACGTTGTATCAGCGTACGCATAAACGTTTCCGTAGCACACCAAACGCCAAATACAGTTCGCTGTTTACATGTTTTTTTTTTTTTTGTAATACAAGGAACACTCTGCACCTGATGATATTATAATTGGAAAAGAAAAAAATCCGTGTGACTGTCATTCTCTCTGTTCTAAAATTTATACTATTTTAATTGCGATAATGGATACTAATACTTTTTGAGCTATATATATATATATATATAATTATAATATATCATATATATATATATCTCTCTCTCCCTCCTCATCTCTCCTTCTCTCTCTCTCATCATCTTGGACCGCCTTCCCCCCGCTTCCCTCCACTCCTTCGCCCCGCTTTCCTCTGCTCCACCAGAGCGTTCCTCAAGGCAGTGAAACAAATTGTTATCAATCAACAAGCTAACCAAGAACCAATCATAAAAGCGATGTGTGTCAACAATGACAAATAAGATGACTATGGATCAACTAAATAACACTACGAAAACAGATGGGCCTGATATGACACCAGACAGAAAAGGGAACTAAGTTTTAGGGGGGATATTGAGCCCTTGTGGTTGGTTAGTTTTGAGAATATCAATCCAAACGCGTCGCGGTGTAAACGACGGAATTTAGACTGGTTGCCCAAACTCTCGATAATCGTCCCAATTAAGTCTTTTCAGAAGGACGATGGTGGAAAAAAATGAACCGCACGTTGTCAGGATGACTGCGATAGGGTCTGATGGTAGAACGATTTGATTGTCATTTCCACCCAACCAAATGCTCAAATCAATTCAGCAAAATATATTACGCAACTCTTTTTTGTAGTATGATTGTAATATAAAATCTAAAGTGATGTATGTGGTACGTGTTGGAAATCGTTCCCACTTGAGCAGAATAAAACGATGTTTACGACAACAATCTGTTATACGAACAATTTTCTGGTCGTTTTACGTGCTTCGTTGCTTGGTCGATTCAATGTTATACCTAGCTTTTAGATGTGGTGAGGACAGAATACTCTATCCTCCTAAGGTGGGTATGTGTGCAAGTAAAAAGTGCCCCCCCCCAAAAATCTTAAAAAAAAAACAAATCAATCAGGAAAATTGAAAAGAGACGTGTGCTAATGAAAACATAACGTTAATTCAGAATTGGACTTTGATTTTCAATTTTCTGATTGATGCGCTAGCAAACGTGTTTTTTTTTTTCTTTTTATGAGTGGTGGCTAAGCAATCATTACTAATAAACGCAACACGTTTAATAGTGAAAGCAGCGCGTTGTTTAAACACTGTCTGAAAGCATCGCCTGCTTTTCACTTTTTAATGAAAGAATGTTTAGTACCACCAGCAATGTTTAAGTACCACCTGAAAGCAAACATGTTGCGTTGCTTTTTCAAATTTTATGATTGGTGAAGATAAGCAAACGGATTGTTTTTGAAAGCAACGCATTGCTAACAAAGCAACGCGTTGCGACCATACGTTATGACCCTTTTAGCTTGGCATTCAAGCTGCTGGTAGCATGAGCTGAAAGCGTGCTCAATATATATAAAATACAAGGGTTGCGTTTTGAAAGTATGACTAGTCCGGGCAGGTATCATAGTCCGGTTCCATAGACGACAACGGAATAAAGCGTGGAGGGACAATGTGCGTGAAGAGTCAAAATGAATCGGTTAGGGTTGGCCTATTGTTCACCATTGTCCGGAATGTGAGGCCCGGAGGAATAATTACTTGCACACCGGTTCTGTCGCCGTGGCTCCCGAGATATCAGATGGCGTCCTCGGGCGAAACGCTATAATAGTTGGAATAGTCGACTCAGACACTAGGTCAGTAATTTTATGTTAAGAAATGTGTTTTACGGGGCGGGCCATAAATCAATTCTGTTACGCCTAAGTTGTACATAATTAACATCATAGTGGTGCCAAAACAGATAAGTCTAGAATTAGCCCGATTAATAGAACGGGTATGGCTTACAAGTATTTGCGAAATCCCCTTGAATAAATTGGATACAATAAACATGTCAATACTATAAAATAAATATTGTCGAAAGTGACAAAGAAGATACAAGATGCGTCCTTCGGGCGAAACGCTATAGTTTGATAATAGTCGATTCAGCACTTGGTATGTAATGTGTTACTGGACCCCAATAAATCAATTTATCGTAATTTTCTAAGTCGTTACATAATTAAATTCCATTAGTGGTTGGCCAAAAAAGATAATTCTAGAATTAGACCGATAATAGCAAAGGGTATGGATTACAAGTATTTGCGAAAGACCCTTAGTAATAATATTGGAGATTACAATAAAAATGTCAATAAATTAAACTAAGATATGTCAAAAGTGACAATTAGAATATCCAAGATGGCGTCCTCGGCGAACGCCATTGGTGAAATAGTCGAATCAGCACTTGTCATAATTTTCTGTTTACGAAAGGGTTTTTACAAAATGGGCCCACTAATTCATTTCTGTTACCTTTTCTAGGTGTTACATAATTAAAATCCATAGTGGTGCCAAAACAGACTAATTCTAGAATTAGCCCGATATACCACGGGTATGGATTACAAGTATTTGCGAAATACCATTGTTACATAATTATTGGATACAATAACATGTCAAAATATAAAAATAGGTAAATGTGACAATTAGAAATGCACAATTTTTACCAATAAACAACTGATACTAGAAAACCCTGACTGCTAAATACGTGTCAAATTATCAAATAAAGGCCAATAGCGTGTATCGTTTAAATGGTGATTTTTTTCCTTTGGCAGTATTCGTTTCTTATGGACGTTGACTCATTCTAAAAAATCAGGAATAGAATGTTATGTTGTGAGTTGTAAGACTATAGAGGCAAATAAACTAGTACACGAGACATTACTGATGCTTAATTGCATTTCTTAACATTTTTTTAACACAGAGGACAGAAGAAACGAATCGCGCACGAGAACAATTAAACATAAACATGCACAGCACACCATCTGAGAAAAATATCCGACGCATGCGCCTGTACGGGAACTCGTATACCGGGACCTCTCGCTTTCTGGCGAGTGCCGTTGAGGTGCAAGGTTACATCTAAATTTGTGGTTGTTTTGAAAGAGTATTACATTTTGGCTGTCATATGGGCCTGACATCGTCAACAAGCAAGTTTAAAAAGTATCGGAAATGTGGTAATTGTGTCAATAACATTATACTATTTCGTATAACAGAGTGAATAAAAAAAATGTGCATACAAAAAACACACATTTGACATGACTGTTATTAAACTGTGACGAAGTTGATTGTTTCATGATCGGCATATTTTCGACTTTCTGGGCTGCAAAATGACGTAAATTTGTGAAGAAATGAGGTAGTATGAAAGATTTTCACAGCTCATCCAGAGAGATTGGGTCACCACATTCAACAAAAATGAATGGAAAACTGAAAAACCAGTTAACTGTTGTAAATCCTAATGGATGTTGTACAATATGGATCATGCCGATGAATATCTTCCAATATCTACCGCCATTTCTTCACAAATTCCGTTATTTTATAGCAAAGTAGAACGTTCGAAAATATGCAAATCAATGGAGAAAATCTACGGGGTCACAGTTGTTGAGTAGTACACAGGTCATGGTCAAAGTTTTTTTGTTTTACAGCACTATTTTTTTAGTCACTTTGTATTTTCAACCTAATATTTGATAAGATCGGATTTTTCTAAAATTATTGTTTTGCGCAGCCATTTGAACTTGAAGTATGTGAAGACTTAAAGTGTCCGAAATGATTGTGATTAGCGCATGCAATAATTTGGACGCCTTCCTGCCTTCCGGTAATAGTCCACGGCCCGGAGGCTGGCAGCAATGCATTTTTCGATGTGGGTGGTAGGACCATGTAGCCCGATTGTGGTCAACGATTTTAGTGCAAATAAACCTTCTGGGCTTCACCCCTAATTAAGAAATACGTCATGATTTCCATACAAGCTCAGTCTGTTCAAAGAATCCATTTGGCTCGCACAAACAAAGATGAATTCTTCGATTCCAAACTATAGTTTTATGCCTCCAAGGACGTGAGCGTGAACGTGATTGTTTAAAGTTGCGATTGTATTGAAAACTTGTTAGTCGGTGTGTGAAGAACAACAGAAAGAAAGTCACTATGACAGAGTGGCCTAATATGATTAATTATTTCAAAAGTGGCGCTGACATCCATAAAATTGGTACTTGTGGATAGTTGAACACCTCTTAGGCAAGTTGATTTTAGAATTTGGTATCAAAAAGTCGACAAGTGGACAATTTCCCTTTCTGTAAATAATTAATGTAATATATTCTCAAGTTTAAAAAATGTCGTGACATCCTCGGTGAACAAACAATGTCACTAGAAAAACCGTTATGTGGGCGAGTATCCTACCCACATCACCTTATGGTACGGAGATCTGGGGACCACAACCAAAGAGTTTGAGCAGAAATCTCAACCACTCAAATAGCCATGGAGAGGGAAAAATTACTACACATCTCACTAAGGGGGTGGGGTGTCTATGTTTTTTAATTGAAACATTGAGTTCTACTAGCTTCATGAAGTTATATATATGCAAGGAAAAGTGTGATTTAGCTTTCATTACTTTTTGTTTGAGGTAAATAGGACAATCCGTTCAAATGTTATGGTTTCGATTAAGCAGCAAGTAGTGGCCACGTTCGGTGATTTTGTATTGAAGGATACAAGAGAAAGTGCTCACACTATGATTTTGAGCAAATAATTTTTAATTATTATGATAACAGATACAAGTTTTTTCTAAAGTAATTTAAATAAAACATGAAATAAATCATAGACATCAAAAACCACCTCGAAAGTAAGCGGTGACAGCATTTGAGGTATTTCTTAGTAAATGATGTCATTTTTAATTGTTATATTTTGGTAGATAGTTATTGTCAAAAAAAATGTATGGTATTTTCTTTCTATGAAATACTAATACATTCAGCTGGCTATTGTGGCCAATGGGTAAGAGAAACGATTCTGGATGCATGTTCATTTTAAAAACAATGTAATGCCACTTTTATAAGGAATGCTGTTTTTCTCGTTGAGTTATACTTTACCACGGGTCAAAAACAGGGGTGGAGATCCTCTCACTGCACTGATTGTTTCCTTAATGTCTATTGCGACATCCACATTGCTTCTTTTACTCCAGGGCAAAGTACAAAAATACATTTGGCTCTGCTAACCCGGCTGCAGTTTCTTATAGGAGATTTAACCCATCGTGTCACCAGAGGAAACGTTTTGGACAGCGTCGATTAGTGGGAGAGGAGGCAGAATATGTGGCCCGATTCACCTGGGTCATGACCGAACAAAGATATCTTGCCTTTAGTTACCATCATCTTTAAATAGAGAGTAACAAAAGGAAAGACTTGTTCCTTCGTATCCAAATACCACTCTCGAAATTCAATAACATTCAAGACCGCCGGTGCATGAATACGACCACTGAAGCAAATGCGCTTAGTCAGAATGTTTGGGAGTAGAAGATACTGAATGGTTTTTCATTGCGATAGAATTGATTTCTCTGCTATCGGACCTGCATGTTCTCAATCTGTTTCAATTCAAAGAGGTTCTAATATAGCTAGAGAGGCAAAACGTTACGAATCTTTAGAAATTCACCGTCGTCTCGCATGTTTTGCGACCACAAGAAAAACCTAGCGTACCAACAATAGAAAGCAATTGGCTGCCTCGCTTCTTCAATACTGTGGGTGGTTGCAATACACTAATCGTTGTATATGCTGTTAGAGGTGGCCCAGGTGTATTAAATAGTGCACCTGGATTAATGTGCTCAGATACTCTTTGTTCTCACAAATTGCAATGCGCGCTTAGGTGAAAAGATGTATGTATTCATTGAGGCGGTTTAATTAAATCAAGAAGACTGACGTGTCATTTCATGCGTTGTGTGGCCATTTGTAGGACCGAATTTACCACCCAATAGCACCCACATCCAACAACTGTATTTTGGGATTGTTTGTAATCGAATTGACATTATGTGTGTATACAAGCACCAAAACTGATAATTATTTATTCGTTGCAATATAAAATGTCAGCGACAGCAGGACACGACTGGTTTGTAACGACTGGTTGATATGCTGTCCACCCTTGGTTTCAATAGTTTAAAATCATAGTATAGCGGGATTTATAATCTTCCAAACCTGCACATCCCCTCATTCAATGCTCATACTTTCGGAAAAGTACAAGCGGTTGACACGTGGGTTGTAATACTCTATAAATTGTTTGATTTGGATTTCTAATAGCTGCACTGTTAACCTGGACGCGTCTACCGTCTTGAATGGCTTGTATGCACTCAACGATCACCAGTGTAGAAGTCAAGCTTCTTCTAAAACGAATGTTTGGGTCGCGCCTTTTCTCGTTGTGTTTTGTTTGAGTCTTGTGTTCTTTATTTCAAGATTTAACT
>JAMKCH010055920.1:0-52251 GCA_023653785.1 Ophioderma brevispina
GCATTCTCTATACATGCACCATCCCTATCCCCCACAAGCAATGTTGAGGTTTGTAGTGTGGCCAGAACAAAAATTCCAGGATGCAACAAATTGTCCAGGGGGGAGAGGGGGCATTTTGAAGTAGGCCTATAAAAGTGTTCCAAACCATTTTGGCTAACGATTGTGGTCACTCTGAAGGGGTTATAGCATGAATGAGCCAATCAGAGATTACTGTCTTTTTATACAAAGTGGGTAGTCCTCAAAAAACAAACACAAATATGACCAAAAACCCATGAAGATGAATAATTTTCTGCAAGGTCTAAAAGAGGAATCCAAATACTGTAAAAGTGGAAATTTTCGCGGCTAATTAATTTTCGCGCTTTTCGCGCATGTTGAGCTAGCGCGAAATTAAAAACTCGCGAAAATGATGATTTTGTGTGTAGGCTCTATGTAGGATTGCTGAAAAGAGCGAATTTAAAAACAAGCAAAAATGTTAAAACTTACAGACACGCGAAAAATTACACGCGCGAAAAAAATATCACTTTTTACGTTAAACACATTAATCTGAAATATTTAAGTGTCCTTTTTACCTATATAAATTTAGCGTAAATTTAGGTAATTTAGGCCAGGAGGTCATTTTGGGAATTGCAAATCACTGGCAGTGGAATCCATAATCTATTGTATTTAAGTACAAATCAAAGGTAAACAATGTTATGAACTCAAGAAATCACTGCCACACTTGACAACTGTATTCCTTGATTGCAACTCCAAGGAATTCCCTCTCTCCCCCTCCCATTCCACCTAATTATATAATAACTTTTCTGTTTCCACAATTTTATTATTTCGATACCAATATACATTAATTTTATCATGTAATTTAGATACCGGTACAGACATACTCACACTGACAGACACAAAAAGAGAGGTGAAACACACTGATATTGTTGTCTATGTGGATAAACTTTCCCTGCTCCCAGTAGAATGCATGGATAGATCCAATTCACACGTTTGATCCATGGATTCGTCGTCAATTCTCTCCGGCTCCTCTGCTTCAACCGCGAGTACTTAGCCCGCGCATCTTAAACCAAAACATACACAACGCGGCGTCGTACTTGGACTGGTTCCGCCTGAACTCCGAGGAGTTGAGCTCCGATACGTCTGCCATCAATGGAATGCATGTAGGGTTTGGATTGATGCGAAAACGCATGGAGCTTTGGGACTTCGATCGCAGGGTGAATGTGAATCGTTTGCGGAGTGGCCTTGTAAGTATTGGCGGCCAATTCAAGGTTTTTGACGGACGGCTTCTTGGGCTGTAATGGAGGTGGTGCTGCTGCTTGCTTTTTAACGTCAGTTTCCACCACTAGTTGCTTTTCAGGCATACCGTTTCTCTGAACAATATCATGCCCAGATTCTTGCACAGTTCTACTACTCTCTGCATGGAGCTTGCAAACTGGGTTACAGCGTCTGGCGTATCAGCCGGAGACAGCGAATACCAAACCGATGCAATCTTACGAATGTCCGTCACTGGAGGCCGCTTCGGGGGTGTTGCGACGTAACCCCGACGGCTGAGGACGCCGGCCTGTCGTTTTCAGTTTTAGTGCTGTCGTTGAGGGGGGAGTTGCATATTAGGAAAGCCGCCAAAGGTGGCTACTGCAGCCTTTGACCTGGACACTAGGAACATAGCTAGTTGACGTAGGGGAATAACTACCCGATGTAGGCATGGGTAACACTCGTTTAGGACTAGACAAGCAAAACAGAGGGGTACTGCTTGGAATCGTTAGTCTTATTACTACAATCAGTGCAAGCTTTCTTTTGTTTGTATGCAAGAGTGCCTCTTTCCCTGATGGCTCTCTTTTACGTTACAGTTTCATACATAATTTACCATTCTCATCAGAGATATACCCATTGCAGGCGGGGACATTCTGTCATACGGTTCTGGACTCACCCGCCCCAGACCCCTATACTAGCCCTTGCATTCTTAAACCATATCGCTATTGAGGTATACTGCAGCGGATGTCCATTCCGACGTCTCTCGGTTGAATTCAACTCGGCCAGATACATCTCCATCTCGGCTCGACTCGGCGAGGATTATCTCGTACCACGCCAAAGGCGTGGCAGCTCGGGCGGGGATCAAATAGAGTCCTTGGTCGACGCCAGTGCCGGAGCTAGGCTTGGAGGGTACCATGTTGTCGAGCTTCTCCGCCGAGACCAAGGTGTGGTCCATCAGCCCATTGTAGATGTTATACCACTGGTAAATGCTTGCAGTTTCTCCATGTATATGGGCCTCATATCTTTGCCTTGAATAATTTGAGTAACTGAACCTGTAAAAAAGAAAACCTCTTTCAAAAATCTACCACATGTTATATCCTGTTTGACAAACATTTTATGTATAAACAACAAATCACTAATTTCTTACAGATAAAATTGAAGGGTAACATACACATTGGGATTTATTAATATCATACATCTACTTCAGTAAGGATTACCTTCATCTCTGTCATGATTCGGCACCACCGTTATTTTCAAAATACTGTAGAGAGTCCATGCCTTGGAACCAACCTTTAAGAAGAATAACTGCATACTGCAAACTAGTTTGGGTCATTTGGGTGACCCCACTTTTCTCTACCCAACGTTTTCTGACTCCACCTCACCACACAACGTAATTGTTATTATCAGGTAGCTCATAGCTTGATCATTACCACCATTATGGTGCAAAGTTCGAAGTCTACACTCAGTTCAATTGTTGATTAATATTTTTATACATCTGGTGATGATGTTGATTGAATAAAATTGTTTCTACTATTCATTTTATGTAATCAAATCAACTCTGTGGTCTCATGTGATTTTTTTTTGGGCAGAAATTTAAAGGAAATTTCAGGTAAAGTCTGGTCCTTGCCAGAGTTAAGTCTAACAAAAACCTATTCTTTTTGTAATCTTGACCCCTTCAAGGCTCTATGTGGTACCAATTAACCCCAAATTCTTTTAAAGGTCATGGACATGCTTTAAACATACTTATATACCACCAAAAAATGGTTTCATTCATAGTATGGCTATTTTGTACAATGTAAAATCTCATGAACAGATAATTGAGAAACTGTATATTTGATAAAAATTGGGCATAATACATGTGTTTTGGAAGCTTTCAACATAGATGACAGCAACTGTTGAAAAAAAAACCTGAAATTGGGCATGTTTCCAGGGGGCCGCCTTATGAGGCCCAGCAGGGGCCCGGGGGGCAGCGCCCACGGATCTCCTGGATTTTAAGCACCAATTTTAAAGCACCTAGAAAGTCAATCTGGAATACAGATTTCTTTGAAAAAATACATATAATTTCAAACAGAATGGTATTTTTCATTGGAAATATGCTTATTGTTGACAATTTCATGTTCCAATTATCAGATGTCATGATTAATCAAGAGTCAAATGATCAACATTGCATGACTGATGGGCTGACATGCCTACCTAGCCTTGCCAGCTGATTGTTCTGTTAAGTCCTCCCAACAGCGGCTTGAAAAACAGCTGGCAACTCTTTCAATGCCCTCCCTGTTATGTACATCTTTATTTGTTGTGACCATTTGATCCTTTGATCGCTTTCTTCCCCGACGATCCATCATTCGGGCCGCGTTTCTACACCATGATCAGTGATCATGGTGACAGTCCATCCATGTCATGCATGTGCACCAGTCCCAGCTTGGTTCAGTTTTTCTCATGTACTCTGATAAAAAATCGTGTTGTCATATTTTTCTTCCAACCATGACCAGGTCCATTGATTCTTTCTCTTCATTCTATCTGTATAATCATCAGGTCCGATTCAACAAATTTAATTGTTTCATTTTTCCTACCGAAGTATACGGCAAACCATGCATAACACTCATCGCGCGCTCGCTGATCAACTCCTTACACAGAGCTGTGTATGCATCGCTTCCGGTACCCGTAATAAGATTTCTTGTAGATGGTATGGTGTGTCGATCAAGTCGGAAACCAACGACACGTGTAAATTTCGAGTTGCCGGAGGGGAGCGTTATATAGCAATAAATTGCTCGTCGCTAAATCACACTTCATTTAATTTATTTTTGGCTTCCATACGACCGGAAACCGGGTTTTTGGAAATTGTACTAACAAACAAAAAAAAAACCGGAAAAACCGGAGAGTTTTTGGGGTTGTTAAAAACCCGGATTTCCCCCCGGGGAAAAACCGGAAAACTGGCAACTCTGTTTCAAATTCCAAAACGAAAGTGATTATCGCGTGGCAGCGATGAACCGGAAGTGACGCCCGAGTACAAATACGCGATACGCGTAACGCGTCATGATCGTCATCGTGGAACGGACGTGCGGCGTGGGCCCAGGTTCTTGCATACGTAAACTTCTCGCGGTATATGAGTCGTACGTGTTGTATCATCATATGGCATAATTTTTCTTGACTTGGTGCCTTAAAATTACGATAATAACGTGCTGTATTGTCGTTGGGTGCACCAGCGACGACCCCCGTACCGACAAGGAGAATCGAACAGAATAGCTTTAGGCCTATTCAAGTTCCCAGACAAAGAAACCCGACAAGGAGAGATATCTGGAGTGTGCGACCATGTGTGAGCTTTGTTTACAACGTTACTCGACGTCATTAAACGGGGGTCAAATCCAACTCCAGCATCTTGAAGAGTTCGTGAAAACAGGAGAAGGCCCTGTCAGTTAGGGTATATTTATCCTTGGAATTTAACACTTTCCGATGTTCACTTTTAAAAACTGTGTTGGGATATGATCAGGATACTGTTGAGGTACGAAAATGTAAGAAATTAAGAAAATGTCTACTCAGCCTTGTCCATGGACCTTTAAGGTCCAAAGACTGTGCTAAGAAAAGATTGCCAGCTAACCCTAATAGCATGTACTGTAAATGATAACATTTATTTGACATGAATTTATGTGATATCTGGCATCTGCATATAATAAATACAAGTATCGCCAGGGGAGGGTGGCCAAGAAATCCCAATTGTCGCCATTGGTTTGACACATAAAAAATTTAGAATTTTTCATCAAAAGTGCAATATAAATACAGAAAGCACGTCACTCAAGATCAAAATTGAGCACTTTAAAAAAATTCTATGTAAGAAAATGGCAAAGTTTGGCTGTTTTAGGGGCTGTGCTTTCTGTAGAGTGCCACATAAATGCATTTTATTATTAAAATATGCCTATTTATTTTAAATTCTAATCAAGTGATAACTGTCCACTTTCAGAGACTAAGTCCAATAATGGCACAAGAAATGCTCCAAAAAGTCTTAAAGGCACTATCAGTGATTTGCTAAATCAGATAATCAAAAAAATCATCAAAAATCAGATTTTGGCATTTTTGTAACAGGTATAGGTATCCTAACATAGCCTGCAAGTGATAAGTCTAGAAGCAACATATTACGGACAAAATCGGATATTTTCGGATATAGTCATTACTGTCCGTACAGACACTTACTACAATGTGTAATTGAATAGGGATTCATATCTTTGAACTATGCTGTCTTCTTCCTTTTCTGTCAATATTTCAGTTGGAAAACATACCTTATGAGAGTCCTACAGACTTGGCTTTCACTTCTAAGTTATTCCTGTAAATTTCAAATATTGTTTTATCTTTCAGGTTAATCACTGATAGTCTTTAAGTTGGGAGTCTTTAAGTTGGGAGTCTTTAAGTTGGGATATTTTGTGATTAAATGTGATCTTTTTTTTAAAATCCTGACTGACAAACCATGGTCTCCCTTTTGTTTCAAATCCAAGGTCAAGGTAGCTTTCTTCCTCCTTGTTCTGCCATATATCAAGGATTTAGTGCAAGAAGGCCCCTCTGCCAATAGCTGCTATTTGTCAGTTGTGTCTTAATAGGGGTAGACATGCCAAGTCTAAACAACTGGCAGCTATGCAGATGAGGCTTTTTGCCCTAAACCCTCGATATATTAAATGTACTGTCTGGAGCAAGAATTTTTTGTATAGATGAGAATGGAGGTACAATCTACTGGTTGTAATCTTATGCTCGATATAAATCTAAATTTGAGCAATTTTCTTTTCACACTGTGGTAACTTTCTAATATTAAAAAAGAAAAAACCTACAAATATAAAAAATTTAAATTTAATTTTAGCAGCAAGAATGCAAATCAATAATGGAATAAATTCAAGTAAAATCTTAAAAGCAGCACGGTTCTTGAGTAACGTAACACGTTAAAAGAAGGAAGTGATTTTCACACAGTACATTGTTCTCATGAATTCTGGTAAGGACGGATGAATGGATGGATGCTTTGAATAAACGATAAAAACATAAATACCCAAACTAATAAGGAAAGGAGGTGGACCCGTACATTGAATAAGGAACAAAGGAATAACAAAGAGTAAATATTAAGACTGATGAGCAAAGAAGTAATAAATAACAGGAAAAAACAGACGGTAAATTAAATCACATACACACACACACAGGGAAATAGTATGTGAATGGACAATCCTCACCAAAAAAAGTGTTTCATCTGGGGAATGATGAATTTGAAATGTGCTCTTAGAACAAAAAAATCTAGACAATTTTATTATTCATAGAGTAGAGAAACAGTCTATTGCTATGGATGCTTGCATTTAGTACAAAACTTCCCCTTCAAATGTCTACAAGTCAATGATAATGGCTTACACTATGAAACCGCTTTGGGTGTAAATATCTTAAGATATATGAAATTCAAAATGTTGCAAGATTTAATCAAACTCATGGAAATTTCCCACTCCAAATATGTTCAATTTTGGATTTAAAGGGTTATAGAGGATAATTGAAGAGAAAAGGCATTCTGCGTACTGCGTGTCAGTTTGCGCTGCCACTTACGCCCACTCACAGTCAGAGCGTAGGAGATCTTTCTAGGTGCGCGTGATGATGCACAGTTCACCGCGGAATGTTTGCGTCTTTTAATTCTTAGTTTTTGCCTCGTTCATCGCAATAAATACCAATTTTGATAATCACATCCAGGGGATCCCGAATCGTTATAGATGTGAGGTGAGGGTGGGTGTGCATAGGGGTAAGGGTACCGATTGCCGACAAGCCGCCCATGTACCAACATTAAAACGAACATCAACACAAACATGTTAGATGGGTGTGTCGGGGAGTGGTGTTTGTACGTTCCTAAAGTTGGTCGTTTTATGACAGATTCCCGAAAAAAGGGTGGAAAACAGCTAGAAATGTATGTTGCCGTTTGGCTTTATACAGAGGCCAATATCTTCACAATTTCCAAGAGACAAACACTTATGCCATGGATTGAATTTCTAATGAGTTGTCTCAGAACTAATTCCATCGGGCATTTTTTTCGCCTGGAGCCAGGAAGAGAGGAAAAGGTTTTTCGGGATCTTAGCTTCAAATTTAAGAACCCGATTTTTATAGGAAACATATGAAATGGTGCGGAAAGTTTTATCGGAACAAAATTAATCAGATATAACTACATGTACATCCCCTTATTCAATTCCCTACATGCCCTGAATTACCTTATTTTATATTTTCCTGTTAGAGCCCAAATGTAAATCCGATATCTACATGTACATCCCCGTATTCAATTATCCCTACACATGCCCCGCCCTGAATTAACCACCTTATTTTCTATTTTCCTTGTATAGGCCTATATTTTAAGCTGATCTGTTTGCCTAATTTGAATCAAAATGTTCGCGATGCACCCATACTGCTCGCTATCGCAATCTCCCGGTCGCTTCTCACCCCATCACCCCCTCCACCTCCACTCATCACCTCACACCAGAGTTTATTGCTTCCTCCTCCCTGCTTCACAAGAGCCAAATCGCTTGCGAACCTCGTACTTGTCATGGGTTTGCGCTTATTTCCGTGCGTCAATACGCAAGATATGCTGCGCTTTTGTTTAATGCAAACAGGCCGCACTTGAAGGGAAAATTGCAATTTTTAGGTCTATTTCGTTGTTTTCTCGAAAACTAAGTCGGTGACACCCAGTTTTATTGATGGCTGAAAAGATTTATAAAAGGTTCTTAACATACACACAGCAAGATTCCTACTCACGGTGTAACCCAGAAACTAGGCCTACTCCATGGGTACTCTTAGACTCTACTCCAAAGGTACCCCCTTGATTGCACTATGTGCCGTACCTACAACGAAGTACTTGTGAAGTATACGAACCACTGGATGGATAAGCAGCTTGTTTACTAGCAGGACCCATACTATATGTACTTGCAGTGCCTGCAAGGTGAACGTTTGACAGGTACCATGTAAGCCACCAGTAGTGTAGTACCTCTGCAGCTACTCAAGGGTATGTACCTCAAGTACTCCCCTACCAGCTGCCTAGTAGGCAGCACATTGGACCTAGACCGGGCGCCAAACATTCAAATGGTTGTTTACGGACTTTAGTGATCCATTTTCAGCTTAGTAACATTCTATATTTGTGTGAGCTAACCAAAAACCATATAAATGACCAGTTTGTGTAAAACATTAACCTATGTGACCAACCTGTTAAATAATTGGATAAAAATTACTAAAATAATCACACAAACCCCTACAAAGCTCATTTGCATAGAAGTACACCATGCAGGTACCCCCGCATGGTGTGACTAGTGGTAAGCTACTGCGTGTGTACTTAGGTGGATGGGTTATCCCACTTTGAGGCGGCGATGTTGGCTACCATGCCGGTGGTACTCAGTGGCTACTTAATAGGTACTTCAAGTGTACTCCCATGAAAGAAGAAATTGGTTGTGTATGTAGTTAAATAAATAAAAATAGTTCGAGTTGTTTTTATTTTATGCCTGGAAAACGGCAAAATTTTCCGATTTTTCCAATAGTAAGGAATTTCTAATACACAATAGACATGTAAGGAAAGTCCTCTTGTTGTAATTGCTAATCAGGACCAAGAATTTCATGAACAAAAGCATATACCCCGATTAAAAAGTTCATACTTGTAATAACCACCACATACAGTGCGCTAAGAAAATTGAATTAGAACATAACGTGGGAGTTCTTACGGAACTGAATGTTATACTTTGTTTGATTGACTAAAATGTTTATAGTACGTTCTTGAACGCCACAGTGTACACAGACATCGAATCAATCGGTGATAGGGGATATTTTCTGATCCATACCGAACCAACTCGTATTGGTACCGATACCGATAGGATTGGTACATCCCTAGAGTCCTTATTATAATGTTCAGTGCAATGGGTGGGATGGGGGGGGGGGAGACACTGACTATCATTCTGTCCATGTGCTTTGGATTAATAAATATCTGAAGGTTGACAGGACTTCACCTTGTGGCTGGAGGAAGTCACATGTGATAAAATATCTTATGTCAGGTAGGGGTCCTTAAGGAACCTGTACTGAGTATACCCTGATAACCAGGACTACCTGTCCCATGGTCGGTGTCGGCGGCTAAACCGTCGCTCCCATCGGGTTTCTAAAGAAATCTGATGAGGAGGTAGTGGTTCCCTGGTAGATGATAAAAAGAAGATTACCTACAAGGGCATCAGCTTCTGGAGAGCTAATGGTGGCCATCCCAGCAAATGCTGCCTTGCATGGTGGGCGTGGTTGCCCAAAGGCTAGCGCACCGCCCGAAAACTGGGTGACGTCGGAAGGGCATCGGTCATCATTTTTTACTCAACTATATCTAACACAGCAGTATTGACTAAGTGAGGTGTGTTCCGGCCACACCACCCGTTAGCGGGAACAAAACTGGATTTAAAACTTTTGGTTTAACTTAAACTAACATCCCCTACAAAACAGCCCTGCAAAGTAAACAGCGTATTTTTAAGGCAAAGGACATGTACAAAATGCTTGTATAACATAGCATTTTTTTTTCTGGAACAAAAACGAAGTAAATGCAAGGTCAATAATCATACAATGACAAAAACCACATCAGATCTAATTTGCACAGCATTGACAGAAGTTTTTAAAAAAAAGTAAGAAAAAAAGCTTCGCACTTCCTATCAAGTGCCCTTAATTCCTTAGTTGCCTTGTTACGTTACCCTGCCCTGCTTATCACAGCTTTATCATAGACATTTTATTATTACACAAGAGCTATGCACCTAATCTCTCTTCTATCGGGTGACTAATGTTACTGCCACTGCAACATCAATTAAAATGAGAGGATTTTCTAAGCGCCAATAGAGCTCACTCGCTTGACATATTAATTCTGTCTCTTTTAGTCACTTCTTGTGTAATGCGTATAAGTGCTGGCCAGGGTATTGAGGAAATTTTGACAACATTGTGGGAGACGAGCCTAAGAGCTAAGCCGGCGATAAGCTCGGTGGCACAGGGTTTTTCCCTAAGGTGGCTTTGCTCATTTTTGTGACATGATTATCAGGTTTAATGACACTAAATAGCATTCACAGCAAGAGAACAGAATGCTTAAGGTTACAAAAATTACCTTTAGGGTTTTAGAGACAGAATAGATGCGGATAAGATACAAGTTCTAGATTAAGGGGAGCTAGAGCATTCATGATAGTCTGAAAGTATTGTTCAAAAAAGATCTTCTTAAAGACAAGAGGGCAAGAGGAATGTACAAAAAGAAAAAAATACATCGGTCCTCGGACCGCTTGTGTTGCCTGCCATCGCGGTTAGTGAATGATAGGCCTAACATGACCTTTGACCTTGATATGTGACCTTTGACCTCAGCAACAAATGAGGGATCCCATGTTTTTTTTTTTTTTTTTTTTTGTTACCCTGCCCTGCTTATCACAGCTTTATCATAGACATTTTATTATTACACAAGAGCTATGCACCTAATCTCTCTTCTATCGGGTGACTAATGTTACTGCCACTGCAACATCAATTAAAATGAGAGGATTTTCTAAGCGCCAATAGAGCTCACTCGCTTGACATATTAATTCTGTCTCTTTTAGTCACTTCTTGTGTAATGCGTATAAGTGCTGGCCAGGGTATTGAGGAAATTTTGACAACATTGTGGGAGACGAGCCTAAGAGCTAAGCCGGCGATAAGCTCGGTGGCACAGGGTTTTTCCCTAAGGTGGCTTTGCTCATTTTTGTGACATGATTATCAGGTTTAATGACACTAAATCGCATTCACAGCAAGAGAACAGAATGCTTAAGGTTACAAAAATTACCTTTAGGGTTTTAGAGACAGAATAGATGTGGATAAGATGAGAGTGATAGATTAAGGGGAGCTAGAGCATTCACGATAGTCTGAAAGTATTGTTCAAAAAAAGGTCTTCTTAAAGACAAGAGGGCAAGAGGAATGTACAAAAAGAAAAAAACAAGACTGGAGAAGAAAGGATAATTAATCAAAAAACCTAACAAGAGATCAAGCAAGTAGGAAAGGGAAAATAAACAGATTAAAACAAAAATGGAAAAAGATAAAATAAAATGACAGACAGATGATAAACTGAAAGTAAAAGAGAGGGGAAAATAAAGTGAGAAAGAGAACACAAATTCATTTTTTTTTTTTTTAGTTTTCTTGACCTCACAGAGTACTTCTCTAAATGTCAGCATAAGATTAAAATAGAAACAACAAAAACAAAAACAAATCTTGTATCATGTAGATATGAATGATAATAGCACTTTAGAAAGCCATTAAATAACAAATACCAACCAAAATGTGTTAATTCCCTATTGGCCCCAGTGTCAATGGCTGTTTTGGATAAATTGATCTCTGCATTAATAACAATAACTCAAGGAGCACCACACTTTGTTTAAACACAATGCACTCGATTTATTAGTGCCAATGTTCCACCAAGTTAGTAACACCCACAGGCAATGTAAAATATAGATAAAAGATCCGAACACTGCCGGGCACCGTCCAGTGGATTCCCCAGGTAATAATTCTGAAGCAGCCCAGGCCTGAGCTGGATTAGTGTAAGCCGCCCTTCTGGGGGACGGATTAGGCTACTGATAGAGGGGTGTCAATGCATTTTATGTCTCTACAACAGTCTTTAGTACAATGCATGTGTTTTCAGGGAAAAAGTACCACCTCAGTTAACCAGGTTTTTCTTACAATCTGCTCTTTCAGATGTTGCCATAGTATTAAAGCCAATAAGCATTGCTATTCATGAGGACAAAATAATGTGGACCATTATTATCTTAGCTTAATAATAAGGACAAGACTTATCCAATTACACTACTTTAAATTAACAAATCAATCAAAGGCTTTAAAAATTAATTATTAGAAATTGCATATACTGTCTCCTGCAATTGGACATACCTAGTGATGGCCACTGTACATTACACTCACCAGCCAATTGTGGAACACCAAAATCAAGCAGGATCAATAGGGTAATCTTTGAGATCATGTTGAGCAATATCAAGTTCAAACTCTGGGAGATTTTCAGGGAAAAGCTTTAATTGATCTCAAGTCGGACTTCCAATGCCATTCATAAAAGTCCCCGGATCATATAAAATTAGTTTTGTCTTTAAAAAACCCACTGATTTCAACCACTTTTAAGTACAGTGTTAACCCTGAGTTTCCGAGTATCTTGGTTTTGGTTTGGACTTACAATATGTGACTATAGTATGTAACAGTATACAAATTATCTATAAATAAATTTGGCATTAGAATTAGTGTAAAACTTTGCCGTGTTTTTGAAAAAAACCAGATTTTGCCCCAAATTTTCAAACGCGTAAACAAAAAACAATTGGAACTACATGATTTCTTACTTTTTTTTCATACAAAACCAGTTTGTCTACGAACGGTTTCTCATTTTTTTGAAAAATTAAGAAAAAGGTTAAAATGTTGCCAATTTTAACTTTTCTTTCTTCTCCAAAATTATTTTGAGTACCACCTTTGGAGAATATCTTTAGTTAGAAAACGAACATGAAAAATTGAGAAAACCATTCCTGGAGTAGACTGATTGCTATCGTAGAAAAATTAAACGATACCTTTTACCTCAGTATTTTTGGTGTTATCTTGTCTGAAAATTTGCCAAATTTTATGAAATTTGAACATTGAGAAAATCTGTGTTTTTCGTAAAAAATTTGACTTTTCACACCATTTCAAGCTATCTCATTCTCAAATAACTTTATCTTTGAACTTCAAAATTCAGTATCTTTTAAAGGTGCAACGAGAGATTTTGAGGCACCCAAATATTGTGTCATAATAGTAATTTCATATAGAGTAGACACTCAATAGATTTCTTACCTTGTATTTGGCTACAGAAATTTCTTAAAAGAGAGGAACAAGTTATTTTGATTTGCTTATATGTCAATATAAAACATAGGCTGAATTTCGTATTTGCTCCTATACGAAATTAGAAATTTCTCAATTTTTATATAAAAAAATCATTTCTCAGCTTAATCCTTCAGATGGGGATATTTTTGATCGAAAGCTTTACATCAGGGCTAAAATCAGCACTTTCGATTTTTTAGGGACACCTGATATGTGAAATCTCTCGTTGCACCTTAAATGCAAGTGATGGAAATGCATCTTTATGCATAAGGCTCAAAAGGTGCCATCTCAAAGTGTACAAATTAAGGGCAACATACATCCCGTACACACACTAGCAATCTCTCTTATTTCGACTAAGCTTTTACTAAGATTAAAAATCTAGCGAGGTATAGTGTGTACACTCTTCCCTTATTTCAACGAAGATTAAATTGCTTAATTCAATGAAGCAAATCAGCTTCTTTCGAGTAAGGGAAAGGTTGTTTCGATTAAGAGATTTACTAGTGTGTACGCACACTTCGTTGAATTAAGAGGTGATGTGTATTGGTTTACATATTTCCAGGAAGCACACTTGTTTCAATCTTTGTTAGTTTTCTGCTAGTGTGTACGCAATTGTATCTTAATAGAAATACTGTGTCACACGCTTTATAAAGGCTGACTCAGATTTTCGAGGAAGGGTGTACTCAATTCCAACCATGTTTTTTGCATATATAATGCTTGTTCACCTACTAACAGTTGTGTTGAAATAACTAACCTCAAATTGAAGGTTCTTATATAGAAAATCACAACTTTATTATAAAAATTCTGGATCTGGAATTTTTGTATACACGGTATCCTATGGCACTGTTATACTGTGCCATAAATGATTACGCATAAAAGGGATAAATCCGATATCTCTAATTGGAATTAAGCATTTAGGTAAAACTTTCTTTAGTTCTAGTGACTATTTTAATACTACACAAAAAAGTTATATTCAAAATCCTCTGTGAGTCAGCCTTTAACCACTAAGAGAAACTAATCTTGTCGAAATAAGCAATTTTGCAGGGGGTCATAGGTAAAGGTCAATTTAAACTTGATACATATTACTCTGCTTTGTGGGATTGATGCTGATACGTTCTTGGTTGTTGTTTTCACTACAGGATTTTCAAAGGATTAAAGCAGTTCAAAAGTCTATTCATACTAAGCAGCGTAGCAGTTTTACCATCAACGGGTATTAAGCGCAAATTTGCTAATCCAGAACAATCTTTGAAATAATTCATAAACAATATTACGTATTAGTATTTTGTGCAGCATGGATTGTGCTAACATAGACCTGGCAGGGGTGGCTTCAATCTGTGTTTAAAGACAAAACAGTTACACTTTATCTAATACTGGAATTTATGTAATAAAGATAATATTTATGGTAAGTATTAAAATTCCAACTTAGATCAAAAGCTTTCCATGCAAAAGTCCCAGCTTCTGTTGTGATTTTGAAGTCGCTATGCACTGCATGTGTCGACTTGATGGAGACAGTATGAAAAAATTTCCAAACATTCATTTTTTTTAAAGTAATGCCAATTCATTATCGTCCCTAATTTGTGACCAGTTGCATTGGCTAAAGCGGGATATTCACCGTTAGCGGAGCAAAAAAGTATCAGTAGAACAATACTGACGTCCTACACCTAGAGGCATTTGCCTGCTTATACCAGCTAATTTTTCCCGGTATTTCACTAGCATTTATTCTTCGAATAGTGGGGATAATACTGAGAAATTCAGCAAGAGTCTGAGATGACCCATTATTATGATTTTCATTTTTTATTTTCTAGCAATTAATTTTCTTTTAAGTTGTATTTATTTATTATTGTTAATGTGGTGTTAATCATCATATTTTCATCAAGATAAGGGACATTACTCATGACCATTAGTTTATAGGTGATGGTGATATTCTTTTTAGAGGTATGTTTATTGGCATCCATTGGTTTCCACAAAAACTTTTTGTCTCATCTGCTCACTATCTGTAAAACCTAGAAGTACAAAGTAAATTAATCGATGTGCTGCGCAGTATTATCGCGTCTTACTACCCACAACGCGGTATACACTCTCAGGCGCAGTCTAAATCCATGAAATCGTATGTGCGATTTAAGACATAGCGCACACGATGTACGAACAAAAACAAATCTCTTCCACGGATACACAGAATACTGGTCGTATAAGTTGACATACCAGGTCATTCCCTGTGAGACTTGTGTGGGAGTTTATTGATTACTTGTACTTCTAGGTTTACAGAGTATAGATGGCAAAACTTAACGACCAAACATTTGGACTGATTGCTTTACATAGTCTCTCAAAGACTAGCCGAGTCTATTCATTTTTTACAAGGTTTTTACTTTTTGTTAAATTTTGCCATGTGATTCATATTTGGCAGTCGGGCATATTTTTGGAAATTATAGACTTCACTGATCTTGTTTTTAAGGTTTTCTATAGTTTGGGGAATCAATTGTTTACTGAGTTGTTAATAATGATTTGCAAGGCTTCTGTTTTTTTTTTTTAATTCACTGCCCCCATGAGTTTATTCAGCTTTTGTTAAATCATTAAAGGTGCTTGTTCCGATTTATGTGTATGTGTTCTCCACTGATATTGAGAGCATGGCACTTGCCACAATATACCCCATCAAGTACCGTGGGCAGGAACAACAAAACGCGGTTTTGATGTGGTAAGACGCCAAATGCAGTTGCAAAGCCTATTCAATACTGTGTAATATGGTGGGTTTAACCACTAATTTGTCGGTTTTTTGTTTATATCTTGGGAAATGAAATGGATATGAGGCCTCAAATTTCCGAAGACAATGAGATCAAAGGTCACGGGCCATGTATTCTGATATCAAAATCGATATTTACCCCTCCGGGAAAATCAGGGGGGTCCCACAGACGATCGGAACATGCACCTTTAACATACTGAGTCTATTAATGGTTATCACTTTTTTGTTAAATCATGAACACACTGAGTCTATTAATGGGTAATTCCATGTTAAAATTTAGTTTCCCAAAACAAACATTTTTAATGTAACAAATCACATACAGACTGTACAACAAACAAATGTGGTATCAAATGAAAGGGGAAATATGATCTAAATAAATGGTCTTTAAAGGAGGCACACAGTGATTTTGAGTGGGACCCAAATAGTTGTGTCATAATTAGTTATTTCATATAGATTAAAGACACTCAAGTCAGTAGAATTTTTACTTGTATTTGTAAAGAAATGTTTTTTTTTTAAAAAGAATGAAAAAAGGTGATTTTAATTTGTTGATATCAATCGTAATATGCTGAATTGTATTTGCTCCTAACGCAAATGAGGAATTTCACAATTACCAAAGAAACATTTCTCAGCTTAATCCTTTCAGATAGAGATTTTTTTTAATAGAAAGCTTGCACATACAAGGCAAAAATCCGTACTTTCAATATTTTTCGGAACCTGAATATGGGTGAAATTCTCAGTGCACCTTTAAGGAAATATTACTTAAAAAAGTAAAATAATTAAAAAACCTAAAAAATCAAAAAAACTTTTGGGGAAATTTTAGAATTTCCCACCATGCCATTGAAAAGGAGCTAATTTTTCATTTCTCAGAGTTTTTAACGTGAATCACACACTAAAGGGGTGATCTACAAACATGGTTGCTTCAATTGCAGTTAATCTTTGCTTCTCTAGCGTAGATGTAATACATGGTAATCACGTACAGTGGTGAGTAATATTACTTGCGACAGGAAGATACGCAACAAGATACGCGGAGGTTCGGCGCATTTCGACCCAAGTATGTCGCGAAATGAGGTGCGATGTTTCCCCTTGGCTCACACAGTCCACGCTCGCGTGTTTTTGATTCTGTTCCAACAAATTATTAATCAGACTGTAGTGGTGTAAACTTCTGTACTCAGTTGAGGAATGATTGACATGTAAACTCTAAAGTAAGGGTTTGGGTCTTTTTGATTGTAACACACGTCAGAGTCAAGATTTTTTTCATAAATATTGCATTAGTACACTCACAAAATTGAATGTTTTTGTGATTTGATAAAATGGGTCTATAATATAGGTACCTTGTTCCCCCAATGACATTGAATATGCCATTTTTTGTCAAAATGTAACAAATACCATGGCCTTACCTCATATAACGTAGTCTCATACATATTTTTGCCTAAATCGACTTAACGACTTAACGAGTCTATTCATTATCCTAATTAAAGTAATGCAGTGAATGAAATTTAGCTCATTATATTCCGGCTAAAAAACCTGTATGTCTATTTCCCAGCTATATCCCACAGAAGGTAGCCTATTTTCAGGTTTGCAATTGCATTATGGATCATGAATGAAGATCGGGAACCCTACTCCTCAATACACCATTTCATGATGGGAGCCATTTGTGGCAATCAACCACAAAATGATTCTTCTAGCTTATGTCGATTCATTTTTGACGGTCTTTAAAACTATACGGATATCGTTAAATTCCATCTATATTAGGAATTTATATGTTACAGGTTAAAAAGCAAAATGTGTCAGGTAAACACTTGGCCTTTTGCTCATTTTAAGAAACTTGCGGACCAGAAGAAATATAAGCAAATAAAAGTTGCCAATTGCATTCAGCAGCATATTTGCTCTAAAAGTGAAGTGAGTTCAGGCTTCAGGGGGGCGGGGTGGTGAGATGTCGGTGGTCTTTTTAGAAGGCAGAAATCAACAAACCCTGCTTATAGGTATTTATTCTGACTAGTCCAATCTATTCTGACTAGTCCAGCTTGATTAAAATTAATGTTTGCTACTCATGTCAAGGAGTTCTTGCTATGCTATAAATGATAATCTTTAGGGACATGCGTGTTTTGTTTTTTTTTGATTTCTGTGATTTTTTTTATTTTTTTTATTTTTTTTATTTTTTTTATATGTTAACAAGCAATATTTTCTTATTCAAAATTCTAATTTTTCCAGTAGGAATAACAGCGGAGGATGAGGATGCAGCAATGGGAACACCCAGGAGGGTTGTATTGAGTCAATCCCCACAATCACCAGTTTGGGGGAAAATTTTCACCTCAATAGGTCATGCCATTATCCCACCAAAGCAACACTTCTTACACAGGATAACCCTCATGACCTTTACACTCATTTTAGCCCCGTAAGTGTTAGTACTTAGGGCATTGTTTGCAGATATGAAATGTCATGTGGTTCTTAAACGTGGAAAAACTTTTTATCCCTATAGTAGGACATGAGTTTTGTACAGTGCAGTTATCAGTGCACCATTGCAATTGCATTATGGGATTTGGTTCAAAACACCCTCTTGGGGAACCACTGTGACTGACCCTTCCGAGTGCCAAAAGGGGTCTGTGGTGGGCAGTGCATTTGTATTACTGTTAATCTATTCAATCATTACTCAAGTTGCTATATTGAACCGAGGCTTGGCCCCTTATCGTCTGGTCTCTGCCGTCCAAGGTTTGCAGCCTCTATCAGAATTGTGGTAAAGCACAGGATTCAGATAAGCTCCTTTTCTATGTTAGTATTTACTTTTTTTACAGAAGAGTCTCTCAGCCCAAAAATTAGGAAGATGACACTGGTTCGTGAGACATTGGTTTACATGAGGTTCACATAGCGGGCTCAGTATTGCTGTTTATGTCTACTGTCACAAAAGAGTACATTTCCCAAGTTACATGCACCATCATACACAAGTTTGTAAAACTTCACTCCATAAATGGACGGCATCAATTTCATATAAAAGCTAATATTTATCTTATATATTGATCAATTTACTACAAAGGCTTTTTTTCTGATCATTCATGACAGCATGTTTGATTGACAGATGTACAGAGAAATGCTAGACTGTTTGATTGCCGTTTCGACGCAGAGATTCAAGAGCAGTTTTTGTTTCTTTCCCCCGGTTCCCCAAATCACTAATGTTGGCAAAAAAAATATGACTTTGGTCCAAACTGGGATGAAATCTCAAATTTTGATGTTGTGCCCCTCACGTTTCACTTTGTCCACAAAAGTTTATGTTTTAAAAAAATTACAGCAGTGCTACAAACCTGTTTCAAAGTTTCTTCTTTGTTAAAGGTCACATGATCTATCAGGAGTTTCTTCTTCGATTATATTGTTTATCTTTGTGTAACATTAAAGGAATTACAAACAACGCGAAAGCATTCTGTTCTTGCCTTGTATGAACAACAAAACCAAGCATTTACATTGTGAGTGATAAAAAAAGTATCAATTTTAATTCCTTTTGCCTTTTGAATGGAGACATTGCTTACTAATGCACTGTCACAAGCTAGTATTTTCAATGTGGTGTTATTTTGTGAATACACAGAAAGAGGGAAACTATCATAAATAGACAACATTGAGCCACTTTATCATTAGCTCAAACAATTACGGTTTTTTAATTCCTGTTAGTCACGGAAAATTCGCTCAACATTCAATGCTATTCTTTGATCAAATTACCACAACAAGGATAGAATTTGAAAGCAATTTTGATGACATTTTTTTGCTAAGTCAGGTCAGGTCAGGTGTCCTTTGAGGGCCTGCTACTGGAATCCTGGTAACCAGTACGACTTGTCCAAGCTGTCCCCCCTAGTTGTCGCGTTGGCTAACCTCACCCAATCTGGCTTCTAAATAAATCTGCATTGGGGAGGGGAGCTGGTGACCCTGGTAGAAAGAAAAGGAAAGTCAGCTCTGCTGAGCTAATGGCGGCCATCACCATCACAGCACTTAATGGTGCCTTGAATGGTGGGCATGGTTGCCGAAAGGCAAAAGGGCCCTACGCTGAAAATTGTGGATTGGCGTCAGGCAGTGCATTCGTCATCTCAATTATTTTACTCTACAAAATCCTCAATGTTGGCATTTTTTGCGGTGAGTGCGGGGAATCCGACCACCCCCGTTAGCAGGGAAAAAAACACTGATTTAAAACTTTGAATTTACTACTTAATTTAAACTATCAGGCCAAAACAATGATAATGGTGAATAGTACTGTGAATTACCCCAGATTTCTAGTCTATCCCTTGTCACTAATCAATCTCTTTTAAAGTTTGTTCACACAATGACCTCTTTTTGTCTTGTCTGTAAATTTCAATTAGAATGCTCCCTCAGGTAAAGGACACTACTGTGAATGCCAATAAGGCTTGAACCTTAACTCTGGTATACGCCAGTGGGGTGGGGGGTATGTGGCTTGGTGGGATGTGTGACTAAAGAGTGAAACCGTTTCCTATTTCGGAGGGTCCAGTAAGGGTCATTTAGTTGAAAAGGTAACCCATCTTTAAGGATGTTGCTTCACTTATACCATTTTTTTCTAAATTTTTGGCTTTTTTAAAAAACAGTTTTTTTTTTTTGGGGCAATTAGGGAAATGGGACTCATGTTTGAAATTCTCATGAAAAATGACCCATGTGCTAAGGATTTTCCTCATGACAAAACGACCATGTCTAATGATTTCCCCATGAAAAAAAAAGACCCATGTCTAAGGATTCTTCAATAAACAAGCGGTTCTCGAACCAAAAGTGTCCGCCTGGTTGCCGATCACTGCTTTTATGATGAAGTTGGCAAATGATTAGAAGAGAACAAATCACGGAGAGAAGTGTTAGCAAGGTCATACATGGATCAAAAGTCACAATGAGGTCATCAAATCCCTAGGTCACCCCACCCCCCCCCACCCCGCCCCCGATGCAACCTGCCCCCAGACGCACCCACCCTTACACCCCCACCCACACCCACAAAACCCTCCCATCCACCGCGACCCTACCCCGGCAGCCCGATTTGTGAATGGCGCAAAGGCACATGATTGTCACCAAGGTCACATGAGGTCACCAAGGTCCACATGTGGGGTAACAGAGGTCACATGGGGTAACTACGGTCCACGATGGGTACTACGGTCCATGGGTAACAAGGTCACACAAGGCCAAGTCACGTGTCCACCAAGGTCACACATCCACCAAGGACACATGGGGTCCCCAAGTCAACTGGTGTCACCAAGGTCACATGGGTCAACCAAGGTCACATGGGTCACCAGAGGTCACATGGGTCACAAAGGTCACAGGGTGTCACAAAGGTCCCAATGAGTCACCAAGGTCCACAATGAAGTCATCCACGGTCACAAGTCACCAAGGTTACAGTCACAAAGTCACACAAGGTCACCAAAGGCCAACAAGGTCACCAAGGTCACATGACTCAACCAAGCCACATGGTCACCAAGGTCACATGAGTCACCAGTCACATGAGGTCACAAGTCACCAAGGTCAATGAGGTCACCACCCCCCGCCCCTCTGCCGACAGAACACCCCCACCCTCATCGATGCACCCACCCTTCCCTCGTTGCACCCTACCCCCAACGCACACCATCCTGACCCTCACCCCAGATGCCCACCACCCGACCCCATCCCTACGCAGCCCCATCCCACCCCTCCCCGACTCAAACCCCACCTCGCCACTAACACCATACCCTGCCCCCTCCCTCATCACTCCACCTGGTTCCTCCCCAACACCCCACCTCTGCCCTCCCTAACACCCACCCTGTCCCCTCCCAAACCCCACCCTCCCCAAAAACACACAAACACAACACCCCCCTCCCAACACCCCACCCGCCCCCTCCCCAACACCCCACCCTGGGCCGCCATCCCCCACACCCCACCCTTGCCCCCTCCCCAACCCCACCCTGCCCAATCCCCAACACCTCCCCCCTTCCCCCTGACCCCCCACCCTGCCCACCACTCCATATGATTCACACACAGATGTTGGTATAGTAGTTTTGCAATGGAGCACAGGAAATTTCGCATATCCGATGTACCATTTTAGCAGTTCAGCAATTACGCATCTTTTAATTAGCTCATTTGCTACCTAAGAAGCCTCATGTATCATGAACTTTCAAATAGCAAGAAGATTCCCCATAATGGTTTTCGTTTCATTGTAAGGATTTTGCAATCCGAGTACCGTTTCAAAAATATACGAATTACTCTGGATTTTTGCATAGTAAATTATTCATTTGCATATGTTAAACTTGTGCGAATATGCCCCAACATCTAATCACAGGGGGGGGTCCGAGAACCTCTTAATCCCGCGCTTCTTCCACCAAGTTACAACAGCATTATACGCCATTATACGGAACTCCCGATAACTTGCACACAATCCTTGCTGGAAAAGGTGCTCATTTTGACCGGGCAATATAAGCTAATTAATATTCCATGAAGATCAAATAATTGTCAGCCCAAGCTACACATAATATTCTGTTTTCTGGCACGCTTTCTGGCACCGTCACTCTATCACCCTACCAAGTGAAGTAAATCGGGCTGTATAGCATTTAGCCTACAGAGCATTTTCAAAAAGTTAAAACCATGGTCTGAAAAATATGCAAATAAGCTAATTAAAATAACTGAATCTGAATATGCAGCCAAAGCTACCTACTAATATTGGGGGGCGGCACTCACTCTATCATCCTATCAAGTTTGAGTAAAATCGGGGATACGTTTAGCCTACAGAGCATTATACAAAAGGTACCTAACATACGGACGGACATACATACATACGCCACACAGAATTTGGACTTAGTATGTTGCCTCCATGAACTTCGTTAGCACAGGCACACAAAAACAACAGACGCATGTACATACGATTTCTCATAAAAAAACAACGACCCATGTACATAAGTATTTCTCATGACAAACAACCCATGTCTAAGGATTTCTCATGGAAAAAACGACCCATGTCTGAGGATTTCTCATGAAAAAACAATGCACTGGAGTGGATCATCTCCGTATGTTTAACATGTAATGACCTGTGGTCTTACTCTAAACCACAAAAATAAGAATAGGCTTTATATCTGATCACATTCCAATATATTTTCATGCCGATTTCAAATATGGTCATACCAATAATCCATGATTTTGAATTTTTTTATTTGCAAAATTCAGTAAAAATTATTTTTCTTACTTGAGTAAATGTCCACAAAGAACAATATTAAAAGATAAACTTCTATGTAAAAGTGATTTCAAATCAGCTTCTTTTAACCATCAGTACTTGTGATTTTATTCACATTCGATGGTAAATTATATTCAAGAATATTATAAGGGAAAAATAGTTTTGAGATGGCAACTGGAAACAATCTTTTATTTAGTACTTCCTAAAAATTCACAATTGCTTCCTAGTAAATTAACTTACGTTAGAATTTTATTTTGACTGGCAATCAGTCCTTAACTTCTCTTAGCAGGGTGCCTGAATATAACCAATTACTTTTCAAATGAATTTCCACAGTCCTTTCACATCAAAAGAGTTTCTTTGGATGCACTGATCTGAGGCAAACGGTATATGTTGCTATTTTCGCAAGAGATTTATTTTCACAAGTTTTGTGAATGAACATGGAGATGTGCATATAATAACACACAAAAATACACATAGGTAACTAAGTTACACTACACTCGACATAGATTGAATAACTTGAACAAAACATCTTGGAACAATTTCTTAAAAATAAAGTTTTGGTATACAAAATAACAACATTTACAACATTCAGCTGGTATTCTCAAAATGAGTCTAACTTTAAACCCAGGTTTAAACCAGTGTAAGTCCTTCTTAAATGGACCTATTTTCTTCTAATATACTCAGAATGGCCTATCCAAGAGAAGTTCCGCCACTTCTTTCACCACACTCTTAGAGTATATTAAAAGAAACTAGAAATTTGCGGTTCTCGACCTTTGTGCTCGCTATAGATATTAACCCTAACAGCACTGAGTGCTACAAAATACTACCAGCTGACCTGAGACGAGTATAACTATTCGTCTCAGCTACAAGAAAAAGGGAAACAACACAGAAAAAAAGTGAAAAAAGAGGGTGCATTTTCTCCACTCAGTGCAGTAGTATTTTGTAGTATTTGGTACTGTAAGGTAAAACCAATTCTGTGGGTAAAACAGTCTCGTCCGTTAGGGTTATAAGAATATAAGCTGTGGGCTGCCCAGCCCAACTTGACTTCACATGACCTTTGACCTTGAGATGTGACCTTTGGCCTCAACAAATGAGGGGTCCCATATTGCACCTATGACTCAAGTTTGAACTTCAACTTTTCAATGTAGGTCAATTTGACATTTTTAGCCTATTTTTCAACTTGACCTCACATGACCTTTGACCTTGGCACACGACCTTTGACCTTGGCACACGACCTTTGACCTTGGCACACGACCTTTGACCTTGGCACACGACCTTTGACCTGGCACACGACCTTTGACCTTGGCACATGACCTTTGACCTTGGCACACGACCTTTGACCTTGGCACATGACCTTTGACCCTCAACACATATGAGAGATCCTATGGTGCACCTATACACAAGTTTGGTTCCAATTGAACTTAAACTTCTCAATTGAGGTCAATTTTAAAAAAAAACTTAAATTTTTTTTAATAATTTTGTGACACACACACACACATCCACACGCACAACGGATTGCTAAGTGGTCCTACCAGCTATAGCTGGTGGCCCACAAAAAGGGTCACTCATGCGGACTAACCGCGTTAAAACGAGGTATTGAAGTTAGACTCCCTTTGAGAATGCTAGCCTCTAGTATTTAGTAGGATAATAACCAGAAATTGCTTTCAAAAACAGTATTAATACTACGAATAAAATAAGAGCAAGCAACCGAGCCTCTGGATACCTTGTTACATAGGAAATGAGTTCCGACCATTAAAGATTTCAGGTTTATTGTGGGTGCAGATGTAATAAAAGACATAGGCTGGTATTCTGAACCCGTGAGTCTAACTTTAGAACTGGGTTTTAACCATGTGTTAGGCCAACATGAGTGGAACTTTACTTTCAAAAATACTGTGTTTTAAAAGTTTAAGGAATGTTATCACATTGTTACAGTACATTTTTCGAGTATGTTGGAAGGAAAAAACAAAGTCCACTCATGTAGAGACTAACACTGGTTTAAAACCCAGATTAAAGTACAATCTTTCAGATTACCAGCTATAATGCCTAAAACTGTCTCCATCTTTAAAATGTATTGGGATACATGCTTCTTGCGCAGAGAGGAGGCATTAGGTTCTTATGCATCTGCTCTCACAAACATAATCTGAAGGTTGTTAGTGTAAAATGAGTTAGGCAGTGCATATGCATTCATAAGTAAAGTTGGGCATTTCATCTTTTAGACAGATACAAAAAGGAGGCATTTCCAAAGCCACCACATCATCTTTAAATAGTGATAATGCCCTGGTAAACTACACATGTGATATAATCTGTCCCCACCCCCATTGGCTCTCATTACTGAACATAAATGAATGCCCCTCTTCGTAAACAATCAAAGAGTGCTTGTAGATCTCTGTTCTAAACCATACCACCATTCAGAGTATCAATGATTTGTTCTCATTACACAATATTACCTTCCAAGCGACCAATCAAAAATAGTGCTTAGATACCTATGGATAGGAGGTAGGCCCAGGGGGTTAGAACAATTCAAATGTCATGGTATTAAATGGATTAACAGGTACAAATCTTCACCGTGACGACAGGCAACTAATCAGCAAAATCAAGACAACAAAATTTCAAATTATCTTATTTGATCTAAAAAGGTGTTGCACAATGGTGAAATCATTCCTGAAATTGGTAAACTTAAATCTAAAGCCCACTTAGGGTTTCAGACAAATTGTATCTATGAAATATATGAATACCTAAATTAGGCCTATTGAATTCCCTGTAAATGGTTTCAAGCAAATTGAATTTTCTCTATGAAAATTCATGTTGCATAGTACCATTTAATTGGAAATGATCAGGGGGGTAGGACATGCCAACCTAAAAGCAACAGCAAATTCAAAATGGCATTAACTTCAGGTGTTAGTTTGTCTTTTTCAAAAGACTGACCGTCGGAGGCGCTCTACGCATATCGAATGGTTACAAACAGACTGACTAAAGACTAGGCTGGTCACGAATATTTAAATCTTAAATGACCGTTATGGAAATTACACGTTTTGCAGCGGGGTTAATCCACTAAACCTCGAAGGATTTTGACGTCAATATTTTTTTCTTAAATTATCATGATATTACTAAGTCTTTTGAACGAAGGTTTAAAGAGTTGATTTTGTAATGTCACTGAGACAGAGACTGCCATAGTAAATGCACGTAGCAATTCACCAAATTACCGTTTGGAAATCCCCAATGCTCAAATTGAGCAGGTTGTGTCCCCCCTGGAATGATCAATATTACATGTTAGGGTTGGCTTGATCAGGATACCACTATCAGGTTGCTTGCAAAAATGTTTTAAGTGCATCAGCAACAGGACAGCTCATCAAATACTCAAAAGGCATTCACTATGAGTTACAATAAGACTCATCTACCAAGGGACACAGGTCAGTGGGTTGTACTTGGATATACATTGACATGAACTGGCCTTGTTGAGTGGGTATAATGTATCTACCAAAATCCAGGGGGTGATATTTTCTAATCATTTTTGAATGAAAGTTTGAACTGCTGACAAGGGAATTGCGATTTTACTAGCTCTTAGTGATTATTCACTTGAGGGTAGGGAAGGACCCGCACCACTGACTCAATGGAAATAAAGAATCAACCTCTTGTTTACAATTACTAAAGGGGGATGGTCTGATTTAAGTACGTTAAGTTTTCATCTTGATAGAAGGGCCATCACTCCAACCCCATCTGTAAAGTTTTGCACCGATATTTCAATCCGTTTTGATGTTTGAGCTAAAAACTTGATTTTATAAGCCCCCTAGAGTACTTTTAAAAGTAATATTGGTTGACCAAAATGGGGGCACATTTTTGCTCATATCTTCAAAACCAAACATTCTTTAGCCCTAAGATTTCTCAGCGTAAATGAGAATAGCCTTTTTCAGCTAGCAAAATTTTGACCGCTTCAGGTAATATCTGGGGTTCTGGGAACAAGGCTTTTACTATTAGCGATTGGGTCATGGACCTTTAACAGTAAGCACAGCCTCACATTCCAGAACATTATAGATTCTTTTAAATAAAATCAAATTAAAGACTCTATGAAATTTGCATGATTATGGAATCATTTTTCTATCTGAAGTCCTATCTGATCCTGTAGCAAAATATAATTCAAGTGGTCTGCTTTAACAAATATGAGAAAAAAATGTGTTTTTTAATTGCTTTTGTACCTTCCCCACAAAATTGTTTTCACACAAAATCTTGAATTACACTCGTATCGCATGCAGGGCTACAGTTGGACTTTTTATCTTTAACATTGTAAAATGAAAGCACTCATTTTCCCCACTTAGGAAAAAGAAAAAGAAATATTTTGGCACTGTTTTGCAAATTTTAAGATAAAATGCATTACTTAATTACCATGGTAACTCCTGCACTTTAAACATTTATTGCACTAACTTGGTCTTATATATAAGTCTTAACAATTAAGCAAGATATTCTACTGCTACTAAAATTAGTGTCACAGACAAAAATGTTGAACTTGGCAAGAACATTATTGAGAATGGTTGCGCTGCCAGCAGAGCAAACATTTTTAGCTTTCTATTAATTTAATGCGTATGCTCATTATTACACTACTGTATGTTTAACAGACTAAACTTACAATGTATAATAACAAGGCTTTAAATGAGTATTCTATCTTCAGACACATGGGTTTTTTTTAGCTCATTTTGCCCTTATGTGTGTGTGTTTTTGAAAATGGAGAAAAGAATCCCCAAAATTATTTGTGGCCCAAAATTTAATAAAATTATTTATGCCCATTTCATTTTCACGAAGGAAAAAGTATTACATGGATAACTTAAAAATGTTCAAATTGATATTGCAAAACAACCGATTACCAAACCAATTATATTTCTGCTTCTACGTAGGGCACTTTTCCTCACCAAGTTCTGTTAAAATCAGTACATATTACATTTAGGAAAACATTTAACATTCCATTCACCAACATACCTGTGAAAACGGACAACCGTGGCTGACGAGAAATGTGGGGCCACGCTTCTCAAGCAGCTGCAACAGTTTCAAGCGTATCTCTTGCGCAGCGTTCGACAGTCCTTTTATCGCGGCAGGTCCGTTCACCTCCAGGCCGCTGAACCCCGATTTCTTGAGGCTGAACCCCAGCAGTTGGAGTCCCTGGCCGGACACTGCGGATGAGTTGTTTCGATTCAACGGAGATGGCGATGACTCAGAGGTGGCACGGACTGGAAAAAAACGAAAGGTCGCAAGCGTGGTCAAGGCAATAGGTTGTTACAAGACACACAACAGGGGTGGGCATTCAATGTTGGGACTGAAGTAGGAACCTCTCATGACCTTTTTGTGGGAAGAACTTTAATTTAGGAGATTTACCTTGTCAAAGGAGGGTTCATTATTCATTTGAGGAAATCAAATACCTGCCCTCCCTCCACATTATACTGGTAAGGGGGAGTTGGTTCAATTAATTTTGCTGTGGCCATTAACAGTATCAACCTTCTTGACTTGGAATTGTTCTACATTAGGCTCAAACAGATCTTTGCAACATATTATTGGAAATTTTCAATCTTGAAAAACAGAAATAAAAGTGAACTTTTATGTCATTTACTGGAGTACTCTTTTAACTTTTTAAAAAATTAACAGAACCCCAAAACATATAATTTCAAACATACATGTATATCCGCATTAACATGAGTTCGGTTCTAATTAACGTTGCTTTATGCAAAGCCCCGAATACCGTTGGAAAAGGTGCGCTGACGGAGCACATTGGGCTTTTATAGCAGTACACACAGATCAATTATCCCCGACACCCCGGGCACTAAAGGAATGACACAGGCGACACCAATGGATAGCCAAAACTTTGATATCATATGGGGCACCATGGAAAGTGCATAGTAACGGAGAAACTCCCACACTTACCTCTAAAATAGGAAAGGTTTACTTCACTGAGAGGTGTGCATTTGCCACCAGAAGACATCACTTTTTTATAGACACCAACACAGGTTGCAAAATTGGAATACCTGGGCACTATCAAGGGACAGTGTATGACACTGACTGGTTCCATTAGGTAATATGGAGTGAACAGACACGTAAAGTATGCATCCCTAAATATGCATTAATGTTGGTATGGTTTAGTTGGATGAATGGGAATGTTGTATTGGATCAACCCAAGGCAGCTAGACTTAAAAGACACTATCATTGACCACTCAAAAGAGTTAAATAGTTGAAAGGACATGCCGGATACGGGAAAAGAGGCCCTTCTTATATCATAATGTTATATTTCACCATCACGTTTGTGTTCAGTGTTTAACAAACACATACACACTTAACAACATGTACGCAATGTGTTTTTTATCCCCTAAATACACTTGTATCAATAAAAAATGAGAAAAGTCTGAGAAACTTCAGGGGCATGCCGCCTCTGGAAAAAGCAAAGCTTAGAGTATTCCTCCATTCCATGACCATTTATTACTTAAATGAGGAAAAGAACGATGTTGCAAGCTGCCCTTTGTTATGGAGCTTGTAAGGGACGTCTATACATGCCTTTGTCCTTTAAAAGCTACAAAGAGGCGAACAACGAGGCAGCCCTTAATAACACAACCCAAACCATTAGCTTATGCTACTGAGATTGGATTATATAACTGTCTTCACACAAAGCAGACTCTGGAATACTACACAAATGATATGGCCCGCATAAAGCATGGCCTGACCGCGCTATTGATTTCATGAGCAAGCTAGCTAGCACTATTATATGAGCTAATAAAATCACAATTCCCATGGCACAGTTCAATAGCTTTCATTCACCATTGTATTGAACAAATACATCACCTTGTATTTTAAGTAAATTTAATGATACCCAGGATATGCATGGTCAGCTGTTGTTAAATGTGCCCATCCAAGGCTTCTGAACTGAGCCCTTGATAGATTAGCATGCCTTACCACATAGTGAGGTGGTGTGGTATGTATGTAATAGGTTGTTGTTGTTTATGGCAATTCATTTATGTTTCGGCCCCCCCAAAAAACAAAATGCAATATGAGGTCTTTCCCCCCAAGAACGCAGAATGCCACTCATATAATGTTGCTAAATAATATAACGCACATCCTTGCCAGCGGCATCGTGTTTCTTGGGGGGGAAAGGGTTCTATTTTTAAATTTCAATTACCCATTAAAGCCTGTATTATAATTTTTACTTAAAACCGTCTTTTAGGGAATGTTATGTAAAGTGGGATTTTTTAAAACGGCAAAGTTAAACTTTGGCAGTCCCCTTTAAAATGCGGAATGTTTCAAGTCATATGGTCCTCATGAAAACTACAGAGGGCGTCCTCCTCCTTATCCGCGATGTCCTTGGCAAAATCGCTAAAAGTGTACAATAAGTCTGTAGAATTTTCTTTACGTTTTATTTTGTTCAACGGAAAAACTGATCGAAAAGGATGAAAGAGCGGTATTAATATGAGAATCTCCATTCATTCGTGTTGTAGAACGTGTCAGTAGAGACAGCAATGACTAAAATATCATTTGTCGTTATAGCTGCTTTTTGATATTCTCACTTATATGGTATTTAGGGCAGCTATAACTGGTACAGAAATGCAAAAATCTTAATTTGATGATTGTTTTTCAATTTTCTTATTTAGCAAATCCTGTTAGTGCCTTTAAGTACTGCAACACACAAGTAGATTGTTATCAGTTGCCAGTTTATACTTTTTAAAACACACACTTTACTTTATGTTTAAGTTGTAGTAGAAAATACATGCAATCTCATCTCACTGAAATAAAGGCGACTTTAGATTCATTACAGTTGTCTACATTAGTTAAGTGACAGGAGATTTTTTAGGATATGAATTTCTCTCAAATTTTCACTGTGATCGTTTGTAACCACCTACCGATAACGTTTGAAGGGTTTTTTTTGACAAACATGTGCAAAAGAAAACCGCAAACCTTGTTTTGAACTTGCCTGCTATCAAATCGTTCCCCATAGAAAACCAGGCGTTGACTTTCTGTCGTGCAAGACAGAAACTACTAAATCATCATCTTATTACACATAAAGCACGGCGTAATTTCAGGTGAATCTAATACATTGGTAGCATTCCAAATATGATTTTTTTGTTTGTTTGTGTTTTTTAAAACCTAGTTTTGAGCAAAAATGGGGCGCTTCTCTGGAAATCTCATGTCCTCTTTAATGTGTGAGATGAAACTCTAATTGTTGAACTAATATTTACTCAAATATCGCACATTCCCTTGGCATAGCCCCCCATTGTTTCAATGTTTACTCTTCTTTTGGAATATATCATTTGTTCGTAAAAAATTGCAACAAAAAACATTTTCATTTTCAAAAAATTAGGAATTGTTCCCTCTGGGATGAACCTGACAAAGGAGACTAACTTTATACGAGGGTTTAAACTAGGTTAGTCCTAAACGAGTGGACTTTTTCCTTTCAAAATAGTGTGCAAGTTAAATGTAATGGGAGAGAAAATTCCTCTGAATGGGCCGTTACGGTGAATCCATGAGGAATTTTCTTCCCCGTTGCCGCGCATTTTAGAGCATGTTTTGGAAGGGAAAAACTGTCCCACTCTTCGGCCTGGTCATATGCTTCAATGTCAACTTTTGCAAATAATGAAGTTTGCCACATGGTCCCTTGTCACCAACTTTTTTATTGTTAAATAGGACAACAAATAACTTTTAATTAACCCTCTAAAACTGCTGAGTGATGTCACATGCAAGATCAGTATACTTAGACTGGATCATTTACAGGAATGTCTAATAAGTTTTTGAATTGGGTATACTTCCATAATGAACTGAAGGTTGCAATGCTCTCATCTGCCAGCCACTATTCATATTTCCATACACTACCATGCACTACAGTTTACAACCCTGGGCTAGGTATGAGATGATACCACTAGGTCAGGGTTGGGCCATCTATCACCTGTCAGTCATCTTTTGTTTGGTTGGTTTTGTTCTTGGATTTCCCCTGGCACACTACAGATTAACTTTAACGAAACCGTTAAAAGAACTTGGCTTAACAGTGGGCGGCCTTCATCTGTGCCTATAATTTAGGTTTGTTCAACTCCAGAATTCTATCAGGTGTTAACTAATTGACCACATGCACTTTACTTCCTTTGTTCGAGCGCGTCACAGACAAGCGGTTCAAACTAAGACAGGGGCTTGTGTTACATGTGGTAGTTTCTTTTTGTCATGAGGTCTGCATGACTTCTTGGAACTATATTTTGGTTGCCCATCCAGATCTTAATAAATGGGCATAACCTCTGAAATTCACATAAATCAGGAACTGTGGGTTACTACACTGTTGCTGAGAATTAGACTATCACAATTGCACTGGTTCATAAGTCTTTATATTCCAACCTTCCAACTAATGGAATGCTCTTAAAATAAACCATGAGTACTAAAAAATCGTTTTAAACTCCGAATCATTTTGACTTCCATTTTCTCTTCTTTTTCAGTGGCAGCACCATTTTGGGGAGGGGTGAAGTAAAATGTTCAGGCAAAAATAGTTGAATGCAGGCAAAGCACACAAAAAATCCAATTTATAATGCTAGAAAGACATATTTTATTTTAAAACTGAATTGAGAGGTATCCATCACTTTTGACAAGGCTGGGGCTCAAGTTTGGGGAAGAAAACTGGGGTAAAAGATTTTTTTTTTTTTGGGGGGGGGGGAGGGATGCCCCCATAGCGCTGCCACTGCTTCTTTTGAAATAACAATACTGAATGTAATTTAGCTTTGCACATTATTGCATATTACATCAGAGAGGTGCCTACCAGACAAGGCATTGAATTCCTTTAGAATCGATTTTGATGTGAAAGTCATTGGTAAAAGGATGTGAGAGTGAACACACACATATTGTAAAAGTAGTAATTTTCACGCATGTAATTTTTCGCGCTCTGCAATTTTTAGCATTTTGACTTGTTTTTAAATTCGCTTTTTTTCAGCTGTCCTACATAGCTTACACACAAAAGAAACATTTTCGCGTGTTCTTAATTTCGTGCTTCCTCAAAATTGCGCGAAAAGCGTGAAAATTAATATAGCGTGAATATTTTCACTTTTAGAGTACAGGAAACAATAAGTGACGTTGGTCCTGCCAGTGAATTGTCTAGTCTGTATTAGCATTTGTGTACACTCAATTTGATTTTTTTCTATCAAGTTCATTGACAGGGCTAGAAAAAATGCTAAATTTCCCAGAAATACAATCCAAATTCTCCTCCAAGATTGCAAAATTTTCCCATAAATTCATATGATTTTTCTTATTTAAATCTTAAAAACTGCCTTTTATCACCTTTCCGGGAATGTCATTCCAAATTCTCCAATTTTCCAGGCATGCTAATTGATTTCATTTACTATGGCCAAGCTATCGACAGGAAGACTTCCAAAAACAATGGCTTTCGTATGATAATTTGCTTATAAAAATCATGCAATTTCTTACAACACATGTTTAGTCCTTAAGTCCTGATTTATTTTATAGTTTACATTACAGTGCAAACCAAACTGAAAACCCCTTCATTTAAAAAATTTCACTTAATATGAAACATTAGATTTTTTGCTTTCATGTTAAAATAAATGACAAAATAACATTTATAGATGTTACAAAACTGGAACATGTTCGAACCCTGTCCTTTATTCCAAAGAGATTACAAAGATTGCATCGTAATATCTTGTTTTTCTCGCTGAAGGTAAAGAGCTTTAACGTGCCGTGTAAATGTGGAACGCATTCAAATCTTGATCAAATACATGTAGAGACACCCAAAGATATTATCTGAAATTTTGTTTGTGAATATTAACGGACATTTACCTTAACCTGCTTTCCTTCACTTAAGGGTACACACATGTAGTAAGTGGTCTCATGGGGGGAATACTTTTTTAATTCTTAAAAGGAAATGGAGCATATATGTCATGAATCAGATTATCTTCAATTCTTGGGATCTTGATGAATTGTGTATGCTATGTGAGAATGGATGTGGTGTAAAGTCAACAGAATTGAGTATCCAACTCAGTCAAGTAGCACCAACTGATTGATTTTCTTTTAAATTGTAATAACCTAAATGACTAAAAAAAGTAGGGCTTTCCGTTCAAAATTTCACATCAAGTTCAAAAGATATCCTTTTGTAGTGAGGCACTTCTGCAAAAGATCTCACTACTCTTTGTAGTCCAGCCTAAGTTTAACTTCTATCAAATTCATGTGCATGTGTCCCAAAATAATAGCACTAATAATACCAACGTTCCATGACATCAGTTTCAGAGTTCAGATGCAATTTCTCAGTTTAATCCTTTCAGATGGGGATATTTTTGATGGAAAGCTTTACATGGGGCAAAAAGCAGTAATTTTGATTTTTTTAGGACATCTGATATGTGAAATCTCTCGTTGCATAACATTGCTTACACTTTCAACAGCCCCCTATTTCTTTTCTACATGAGCGCACTTGTTCATCGGTGATGAAAACACACAGTTGAGTTGTACGCATCGGACACGGTTATGAGCATGTGATGCACATGTCGCGTAACGGGACGCAGCTGTTCATCATTTTCGGTTGTGTGACACGTTTATTTAAAATCGCTTTGGATGTGTAGGATTCAACAAAAGTAGAGTACTGCTAATTTCAAAGTGTATCGCTCATTTTGCAAACTTTTTATCAAACTACATGGACATTTAAACGTAAAAGTCTTTTTATACAAAATGGCGGAAAGGAAGAAGTGTCTCTTTTTTGCTTTTTTTATGTTTGTAGTGTGGCAGGTAAAAACATCGATCTTGTCTACTGTGTCGTTGCTGAAAGAAATTCAACCATGATGGCACAGTGGTTCAACACGGATGAACAAGCAATTCTGCACCCGATGTCAGGCGGTGGCGGCCAAGATTCATTCATTTAGCAACTCACTAAAAATGCAAAAGAATTACAAACATGCAATACGGAGTGCAAACCACAAACCAATTTGGGTGCTTTGATGTGGGTCGGCTATGGGTGTTCCCATGACCCACATACGACCTCGTCCTCGGTGGGTTCGTTAATTCATACAAAAAAATCAGAAAAACCCTTCCAGTGGAGGTTTGATTCTTCAACTCCAACGGTTTTGGAATAAGAAAAATATTCCTTGACATCATATAAAAAATTCAGAATTTTTCGTCAAGATTTCGCTTTTACGTGTTAAACCAATGGCGACGTCTGAAATTGGGATTGTCTTGGCTCGCCCTCGCCACTGCCCGATTGTCCGTATTTTATAACTGCCCCTCCTCGACAAGATTAGAATAGGGGGCGGACATGTAGGTGCACTGTTGATTCCTGATGAACCACTGTAAATCATACTTGAATCCCTAAAAATCTGCTACATAGAGCTACAACCAGGGGTTGTCTATTCTTCTGGTATTCGTCCCTGAGGTGGGGGAATAGGTTTTGTCTCTATGGTCACTTGGGGGGAAGAATTTGATGCTAGGTGATGGAAGCAATGTTAAATTTGGGGGAAGAACTGGGAGAAGAATTGGGATATAAAGTGGCGAGGGGGGGGGAACAGGGAACAACTCTGATTTTGTTAACCTGATAAAAAGATCAAGTGTACAATGCACATAAAATTGTGTAACTGAAGATAAATTTTTCCTTCATTTTGTCACATTTGACACATCCATCTCACTTAAAAAAATAAAATGATCCAGTAATGGCTGAAACATTCCTTTTTGCTTGATATAAAAAACATTATAAACACTTGAATTGACAACTCACCTGGGCAGTATTTTGATCTTGAGCGTGATGTGCGAGAGAAGATCGCCCAAGATCTGGCCTACTGTAGCCTGTGGGTCATCTGTTATTGCACTAAACGGAAGAGGCTTCCAGTTGCGAATTTGAAGCACACCTGATGTGGCAGAGAGAAAAATGTTTGGATTGAGTAGTTCATAAAATGAGTGGAAATTCTTGGTTTTATACCTGTGATACTGAAAAAATTGTGTCATCTAATGTACGTTAAACTGAACCCCTAGATGTAGTGGGAACCGTTTGAAAAAGCACAAACTTTCATGATGCATCTTACCGTGGGTTCACTCCTGTTCACTGTGCAGTTTGACAAAATGCCAAAGACTACTCCCTAAAAGGCATTCATCTTCACTGCACGGCGTTACAACGTACTGCATGCAAGCCCCTAACCAAAATTGTTACTGCAATCACTCGCATTAGGTTGCAATGCAATGCCATACTGCAACAAAGTAAAATTATTTTAACTGTGATGCATCGAGAATGGCGTTTGGGTGCAGTACGCCAATTTTTACTGCAATCCTAGTTTGCAGTTTACTCTGGAACGGCTGCAACCTGGGGGGGGGGGGGGTGACCTGCCGTGACCTTGGTTGACCTGCAGTAAATCGATTAGGAGTGCAAGAGACGAACATTTATTAAATTTTACTGCACAGCAATGCAGTGGAAGTCTGAACGGAATCTTTGTCGCCCTATTCCTGATTTGGGTCTTAAGAGGTGATCACAACCACCATTAGAGACAGAAGTAAATAACATATTTTTTTGGCATATTAGGTAATCTGTTGTTATTTGAAGGCACTGTTCTTTGTTTTTAATTTTCTCTTTTTGTGGATCTATACATTTAAAGGTGCATGTTCCGCTCGTCTTAGGGACCCCCCTGTAAGTAGTTCGATTTTTATAATCACGATGAAAGGCCGTATTTTTCTCATTGTCGTCCTTAATTTTGAGCCCTCAAATCCATTCATTCAAGATTAAACAAAAAACCCCCGTTTTGAATGGTTAACCATCGATATAAGCACAGTAGTGATTAGGGCTTTGCAACACGCATTATTGCGTCTACCATCAAACTGCAAGTTTGTTTCCGCACATACTTGATGGTGTGTTTTGCAAGTGCCAGGCTCTCATATATCAAGTAGAGAACACAATACACATTTATAAATCTAACAAGCACCTTAATATGTTCAAGTGTGTTTACATGGTGCTTGGAAAAAGAAAAAACATTTTTAAATCACCTGAATATTCTAGATTTGAAAAGTCCCATCATGAGCTTCATTGAAAGATGATAGTTGTTGTTCAATTTGGTATTCAACCATCAACATTTTTTCCCACTCAGAAATGTCTGTTTTTATTGCTTTTTTAGGATGTTTATGCCATATTTCTGCTGAAAAACCTGGTTGACTCTACGCTTAATAGTTCAATAGAACAGGTTACCATTATAGTACAAAATTTCTAACCATTCCAATTTGTTGGTTTCTTAAAAACTGCTGTACCATATCATTGTGCACATGTTCCATGGGAAATTCCAACTTGGACAAGGCCACCCTAACAAGCTCTTTGAGAGGATGTGCTTTGGTACAATGGCATAGCCCTCTGTTGGTGAGCGTGGTTGATCCCCCTTCCTCCCGGCAGTTCCAGTGGCTCTACCACACAGTGTCACAGGGAGCCATTTTTTGCCTGAAATCAAGAGAGTAGTTCTGTTAGCATACAACATGCGAGGTGTAAGTAATACATGATTTGGAAACAGCAGCCATTTTGAAGGCCATACCACGTAAACGTTCCTGTTTCCAGGCTGCATTATGTTCTTTGTTAGCCTGCAAGGGTTTCTCTAATTTTAATGGCAATATTTTTAATGAATTTTCTGAGTCCTTTTTCTGTAACTGCTCAAAAATGAAACTAAAACATGTGCATTGTGGAGTATGAACTTCAGGTAAAACTTGTCGATGTTGCGAGAATCAATCTTGTCCGCAAACCAAATTTGCGGAATCATCTAATTCACCATGTGTTTAAGGTGCAACGAGAGATTTCAAATAACAGGTCTCCCGAAAAAATGTGAAAATTCTAATTTTGCACTGGTGTCAGCTTTATATCAAAAACATCACATCTGGTAAGGATTAGGCTGTGACTTGTTTCTTTGGTACAAATTTGTGAAATTTTCATTTTTGTATGAGCAAATACGAAATTCAGCCTATGTTTTCTATTGAATATAAGCCTATAAAAATCAACCTTTGTTCACGTTTACGACAATATGTACAAAATCAAGGTAAGAAATACATTTGAGTGTCTAATCTATATTAGACCCTCCATTTACACCTTACATGATGTCTCAAAATCTCTCGTTGCACCTTTAAGTTATAAAGTTTACGGAATCAACATTGATTCACTCAAATCGTTTACACGAATCTTGCGGAGAATCGATTCTCGCTTCCGCCGAAATTTCTAGCCCTGCGACTTCCCCCCCCCCATTCAATTGTGAGGTTGTTATCCTAAGTGATGTCATTGCATAACAAGGGTGTAGGCAAAAGGCTCTATCTGCAATAGCGCCAGTTGTTTGATTTCAACAGGTAGTTTAAATACGGACACACTGACAAATGGCAGCTAGTGCAAATGGGGCCTTCCTGCAGTAAACCTCAAAAACTGAGTAACAAAGGAATCTTACCATGCATATTACTGTGGAATACAAAAGCACTCTGGCATCGGAAATACCTCACTCACAACAATCTCATCCATTAAGGATAGAAATCAATCGCAAAGTTACCATAAAACTTTCCTGTGAAAAACTGGGACGACAACAGCAGGATAAGAAGAATAAGGAAGGATTATTATGTCAAAAAGATGCCGAGTGGTGTGTGGAAGAGTTTGCAATTGAGCAGAGCACTGGAACTAATCAATCAAACATTTGGCTATCCACTACTAACATACTAACAATTAAAGGCCATTACTCTGCTATTTAAATTAAAAAGTACATTTCATTTAATCTTCCCATTTCAGTTTACTTTACTTTACTGCAAGTTTTAAAGAGGGAATGATCAAAATGTGAAATACTAAGTGGCACAAGTTCATCGCAATCTTGATGCAGGATGTATTATTCAATAAAATTTACTAACAGCGCCGAAAAGGCCCGACTTATTTCACACTTTTCTCAATTGTGTTTGTTGCATACAATTTGACATAACCACATGCTTTCATGCTCAAATTCTGAATCGGCAATGTCAGGAGTTGACAGATTGAAGCTTAGGAGAACGATGAACTGTTTTCCTAATCCCTTTCTTTAACCGCTTTCACGCCACTGCATTGCCCGGTGGCACATATTTTTTTTTGTGTACTGATTTTTATATTAACCTTATATGCAGTTATTGTTGCTGAATAAAAGAAAGCAATGAATGCACTCTAGTTCCTCATATTTTGTTTTTCATGGCTCACCCAAAAAACCCATTTCATCCAGTAACAAAATAAATTTGTCAGTTTGCTTAAGAACATCCACACGAATTTTTCTAAAGTCTTAAGCCACCAAGAGACTCTGGAGTCAGCCAGAATTAGCAGGGATGATCCTAAGGGAAATCTTTGCGATCACGACACAGACTCCATGTCGCTGCTCTAGGCCTAAATCCTGGCTTACCTTATATGACTCAAACGACTGATTAGGGGGTTTTTATGCACCTCCAATGAGACAAGTATCTTAAGGTGTGAAAATGAATGTTTCGCTAAGTCTTCTGCGCATGATAAGCCGTTTCATTGTGCAGCCAATTCCAACACATTTTTTACCGAATTAGCTTACGCCCAGTACCCATTACTCTTTTCTTTTAGGGTGTAACTCATCATCATCCTCCCCAACGGATACCATAGTCTATTTCTGGTTAAGCTAACTTTTCCCTTTATGATATGGGTTTATGTCTTCTAGTAACTTGAAAGGAACTATGTTTTTATTCTATATTTACACATGGGTAAACAAACAGGTGGATAATATACATACAGAGACAGACTGATAGGACACACAGACCGACAAAGACACACACATGTTAGTGACAAATCGGTCCATGGGGTAAGCTCTATGATCAGACTGGCTTTTAAAATTACTCCTCATGTACTATACACATAAAACAACATTCATGTCTAGAGATTTTACTGATTGACAATAACCTCTGGCTTTTCCTTTTTCAGCATTTTATGTACTACTATCTTTTCAGCTATTACTGAAATGGATAATGCTATTCTGTTTAAAATTCCCATTCCTTCCTTGTGGAATATTTTGGAATCCAAACAATTTTATGGATAATGCTATTCTGTTTAAAATTCCCCATCCTACCTTGTGGAAAATTTTGGAAATCCAAACATTTTTTCATAAATTACCAGAAAAAAAATGCTTGTTTTGCTTGTTTGACTTAAAGGTACATTTCGTGATCCTGGCATATTATTTTTTTGTTTATGATTCACTAGATATCATGAAGAAAAGGTTATTTCGAAAATTTCAGTTCATTTTGATGCTGCGTTTTGATGTTATGAATGAATTAGTTCTATCGTGCTGCCCCATAGGCTACCATGTTGTTTAAAATACAAAATTACAAATTTCTTCCAGAGTAGATGGAATTTGCATTTATACTTGGGCCATCAGTTCAGATAATAAAAAAATCTCAATTTCTTCAAGGGAAATGTGTGGGGCGAGGTTGTGGATCACAAAATGCCTCTTAAAGGCTGACTCAAAGATTTTTGAAATATTATTTTTTGTGTATTTATTGAAAATAGTCACCTAAAATGCCCAATTCCAAAATTTGAGAGTATCGGATTTTTCGTTTCCATGCAGTAAACATTTATGTGTAGTATACAATGCCATAGGATACTGTGTAAAACAAAATTCCGGATCCGGAAATTTATAACAAAGTTGTGATTTTCTATATGAAGGACTTCGATTTGAGCTTAGCTATTTCACACAGTGATTAGTATATATGGACAAGCATTATGTATATGCAAAAAACACAATTTTGTTTGAAAATTGAGGGCGCCCTCCTCGGGAAATCTCTGAGTCAGCCTTTAAATGCCTCAAATTTTAAACTAAAAGAGGCATAATTACATTACACCCATCTGCAGATAATTTGTATCATGATATAGAATACATGTAGGTGGAAAGGGTATAATGAAATTGTGCCCCCCAAAAATCACAGAAAGTCATTCATTAAATTAATAAACTTTTTCTAGTGGAGAAAAATAAGTTGGTCAAACATTTTAATTGATACATTTTCCACTTGCACATTATTTTCACTTCTTTTTCACCTAGCATTCATTACCACTAATCTACAGATCAGCTTGTTAAAAAACAGCCAAAGCGAAAGCCTACCCGAGTCAACCAGTCAATCAATCTGCATATCAAGCAATCAAATTAAGCCATCCAAATGTTTCAAATGTCATACTGTCTAGACGTTTTGATGTCTTCTTCATTTGCATGCAATTAGAGATCACTTTCTTCCAGCTTATCTCATTGCGATCTTGTAGCTCTTGGCCTCCTTATAATGGGGAAATTGTAAATTACAAACATTGACACTTAAATCTAAACCAGTGTCACATAATGGTACACAGGCACACTACAGGTAGATTGATAAAAAATTACTTCTTGGTTAGAAATAATATCTTAAAACCTGTTTTTACATGGTTTGAATCAATCTCTGTAAATGTTAGCTAACAGGTTGATGACTGGATAGTGTGATTAGACTGCATTGAGGTGCAAATAATGTGTCCCATAGGGGTTGAGTGACATTATACAAGCCTGTCAAACTAATGTGCATCTTTGAGTTTTGTCAAAGCACAAAATATAATTAGCTTCATTCATAAACATTAACTCTGTCAATTATTTTTAAAGCAAAAATATCCATATTCATAACAGAAACTGAAAACAATATTACCATTTGAATGAATTGTTTTGTCATTTTTGTTTAATTTTTCAAAGGTTGTGTACTGCTAATTTTTCAGGTACTTTAAAGGTACTTAATCCGATTGTCTATATTGTTCTTTACTTGATATGAGACCCTGGCACTTGCACATACACAACATCAAGTACCATGGGAAACAAACTTGCAGATTTGATGGTAGAAGCAATAATGTGCACTGCAAAGCCCTATTCAATACTGTGGTAAGTAACATTGATGGTTAACCATTAAAACAATGGTTTTTTGTTTTTATCTTGGGAATGAAATGGATTTGAGGGCTCAAATAATTTCAGGACGACAATGAGAAAAATATGACCTTTCATCTATATCATTATCAAAATCGATACTACTTCCGGGTAAATCTGGGGGATCCCAACGACGATCGGAACACGCACCTTTAAAAACATGGGCTCTGTCTATCTCCTGAATATTTTCCTCTATAAGAATGCTTTTTACAAATAGCAGAAAAGGTGAATTAGCACAACTTAACATAACTAAAGATCCCCTCAATTCCTGTTTAAGTACAGTTTCTTATCAGCTCAGCCTCCAACACAGGTGATTTGGAACCAATCCCATAAGGATGCTTACAATATACCTACACTTCACTGTGCCACACAAATATCAGTAGTTAAGGGACATTAAGTGTTAAAATGTTAAACAACACAAGACCTCTTAAGATCATGTCAAAAGTAGCGATGCTTTCTGGGGAATAAAAAGAGATAAAAGTCAGGGTTTTTGTGTGTTGCGAATAGGCTTTGCATAGGGCAATGTGATTATGATCTAATAAAGGTGCAATTTCCAAACTGTAGTGCACGGGATTGTGCCTTTTCTCTATACCTTTCAGGGGAATCCAATCCATACTAAGAATAACATTACGATATATACACTATAATTATTTATGGTTTGGGCTTTGTTTGGATCAATCAAGGGATTGAAATTTGTCCACAATTGGCCATGCGTTTCAAGTTGGGCCTGTTTCGTGTCACATAATTTTCATTTGTGTAAAATGCACGGATGTTGGTGTGAAAAGCTCTAGCTCTCTTCAGGAACCCACAGCCCCTACAAAAGTATACATTTATTTGAAGCTTACTAATCAAGGATTCCAGAAATAAAGTTGAGACAATAAGATTATTCCCTAGGGAGTTACGCAACCACTAATGTTCAAAATATGATGAAAAAGATGTTATTTTAAACACACCTGAATTCAAAAGCTGTGGCAACTGCCTTTTATGTAATTGCAGATTTGGTATCCTCTAAGTACAAGCTTTCGATAGATACTTTCTAGGTACATGCTGCAGCAAAATAGTTTTGCACAAGGTTTCTAAAATGCCAATTTTACCATTGAAAGTCATTGTTAAGGCATCGGTTATGCCATAAATGGAAATTTCAGCCTAAAACAACAATTAAACATGTGATAATAAAGTTTTTCTGATTTGAAGAATGTGGTTGTAAGATAGTTTTCATAATCTCTCTAAAAGAGATGAAATTTGTGCGCACATGACCCGTGTGGGGTCAATTTTCATGAAATGCTGCTCCTGCTCCTCCTGCTCCTCCTCCACTTCTAATTTTTTGTAATTAAAAAGCAATTAGTGGAATATGATTAATATTTTAAGAAACCTATCACTTGCATCTTGTTGCCCTGCACTCATGCTTTAATTTGATACCAAATTTAACTATGTGGCTTGAATGTTTATTTAAAAAATCACTTTTGTGATACAAAAATATTGCGCATATGTGACAACTCCACCTATTTACAGGCCCAGTTTAAAACACATGGCCACATTTTTTAATGTTTTTGAAGAAAGGTGTAAAGATGTTTACCTTCAAGATTGGAAATCCCAAACAGATTCAAATACCTGCCAATTTGATTTGAATATCGTAACGTTTTTCCCATGGTGATAGTTTCCTTAAGTCCATGCCCATTGTTTTGCAATGATACACTCATCCAACAATGTCCAGCGAATTTGAAGAGTAATTTGCTGTCATAGGAATTATTTTATGACCAAAAGGAAACGTATGGTTCATGTCCGGGCTTGGACACCTGTTTGACAAAAGTGTAAAGCTAAGGGCCCAGAACTGTGTCATAATCACTTTGATCTTGGCTCAGGACAATTGAGCCTGAATTAAGTTTGCTTTAGTTTTGTCACACCCTCAGCTCAAGGTGACATCATATTCCTTCTTTGCCGTCGCCGAGTGTTTCGATCATGCTGCCTTTATTAGCATGCATCTCATACTATGATTACCAGGCTAGACTGCGAACAGAAAGGCACAGCTGACAATCACTTTCAACTTCAGGTGTCACAGTGAGGTGGGGAGGGACTACGAGTCTGGATCAGGAAATGCCCCTTTAAAACCTACACCACACCTGTTTCTAGCCAATCTCTCGGGAGGGAGTGAAAGAATGAGGGAAGAAGAAATTCACAAATGCGAGTTGGTCTCGAACCCAGGGCCGAGTCCATGACCTCGCTACCATGGTGTCGCTGGCCCGTCCAGCAATTTCATGCCCTTAAGTGTCTTTGTTTGATGATGTCATCGCTACATCCAGGACTTGGTGCATTTTTCTCACTCAGTGTTGTGAGATTTTGTGAGATTCGGTGGTCTTAGGGTTAATGCAAATGTTTGTACTTAATTGCTAGCTTGACAAACACCACAATCCACCACACACCTGCCCTAATTAATATTTTTAATCATCTTAAACAGAAACTGCTGCAATTAATCATTCTTAAGCTATAATACTCATCCACCAAGTTGAGAGTTTGGTGAATACAATGTACATGGAAAACGTGGGTGACCCGATCATGGTCAGATTTTCCTGTTTTCTCACTCACCCCAAACATCTGATTATATATTTAGAGAATAAAAGATAGGATTTGTTGTTTTGCCTATCTAATATCGTGTGCGCTGGCATCCACTACTCAAAATATTGGACTGCCCATTCAATATGACACGATATTAGATAGGCAAAACAACAAATCCTATCTTTTATTCTCATTCTTATTTAGTTTTGGTTGTTTTAATCACCGAAACTATTTTGATTTCAATAATATTAGTTAAAAGGGCAAAAATATTCCCCCGCTGTCAAAAATGAACCAACCCGTACTAGCTGCATGCACTGCGTAACCTAATACACGCGCACGTAAACACTTGCGCGACGACGCACTAATATCGTCTCATATAAGATAGGCAACAACCAATGATATTGCGTGTTTGCTTACTAATCCCCGCCCACCAGTGGCATAACAGGCGGGGGGAAGGGGGGCACAGTGCCCACCTGACGATTTTGGCCGGGAAAAAAATTGCAAAAATCATGCTAAATCAGCCGTTTTTAGCCCTCTGACCGGGAAAAATTGGCCTTTTGACCCCCTGAGAGGGAAAATTTCCCAAGACGGGGAAATTTGCCCCCTCAGAGCGGGCAGACCCTTTACCCCACTAGCGCCCACTGAATAAGAATTTGAGTTAAATCTGTCCAGCTGTTTGGATCATAGAAGTTCTAAGCGAAAATAGCAAAAATGTGTACTAAATTGGCCCATAGGACAGTATGTGTTAATGTGGTCAGCCACATTTGGAGGCCCACCTGTATTTCATAAAAAACATAAATACCACAAAATACCACAGGGGAATTACCTGCCAAACCCCCAAATATCACAGGGATACGGGAAGTGTGCTACTAGACCCTCAAATATCACAAAATACCATGAAGGTAGCACAGTGTGATACTTTGTTGTATTTTGGGGTGTTACAGATAGAAACTCTCTCGAGTGAGTTTGCCATGATTTAAGTTAGAAAAGCATTACAAAAACTTTACTAAATCTGAACTTTAGGCTCTATTCAGAAAATAAATCAAAACAAAATCATACTTTACAAATCATGGCAACATATCCATGATCTCAGGCTTCACATGACACTATGTTTGGTAGTTATTCTGCTTTTGCTTATTTTTTACAAACTTCCAAACCACAGCAAATTTCACCACCAACACAAGATGGCAGTAACATCCACAGAGGTCCCACAATTGTTTTCCCAAGAACTTCTGAACAAGGTCAGCAGATTTACCTACATCTGTGTCGGAACACGCAAATATCTTGATCAAAAATTACTTGTAGAGAATTATCTTGTAAAAGTGTGCACTTAAAGCAATCTTGTATTAGACATCTCCTTCTTTCTCTTTCTCTCTGAATCTCTCTAATAAAACATCGCCGCGGTTATTCAAGCAGACACACAGCCAGTCGTCTCAACATGGAATAGATTCCATAGATTGATATTGTATTGATGTAGGTTAGCCGATGACCTTATTCCATTCTCTTTCGGTTTTAGTATTAACAGAGAAGAGATTGAAAAAGAAGAATAGAAACAAAATATAGATAACAGGGTGTGAGAGAAATGGGGCAATATGAGAGAAAACAACATGGAAGTGCTAAATAGGGGTGGGTTTTTGTGTCGTTTGCTTGAAAATCGGCACCTACATGTGGGGAATACATTAGTGGTGTGTCAATACCCTGCTTATGCAGGGCTCGATTTAGAAAATAAAATTTACATGCACAACCACCGATCTTTCCTCAAAATGGGCTGAAAAATACAAGATTTTTATACATGCACAGGGAAAATTCTGCATGCACAGAGTCAAAGTTACATGCATTTGTGCATGTAAAACCCAGGTCGAGCACTGTCTTATGACAGACTGGGAGCTTTGATCAAGTTTGTAAGTTGCTGGACTGGTGCCAAAAAATGCTGGGGAATGACCACTCTGGAAAAGTGGCGGCACCAGACTTTCGGGGTGAGGGGGTGAAATTTGTTTTTTGGGGGGAACTTTCAAATTTTGGCCCAAAATTACTGATATTTGCCCAAATTTAGTGATTTTTGGCCCAAAATCAGTGATTTTGCCAAAAATCGGTCATTTTTCTTCTGGCCGGGGGGTGGGGGGAGAAAAAATTGGGGGAATTACCCCCACACCCCAGCACCGCCACTGCCAAAACCCTATACCCAGAAAGAAATTGGCAAAAACCCATCCATGGTCTTGAGATATGAGTAACTTACTTTCTTACAAAATATTTTCTTGAAGGTTAAGGCTTTAGTAAATAGGTTTAATGAGACACACTTTTAGATGGCTTTCTACAAGACTGCACAAGATTTAAGCAAATTTAAAGACATCTTGGGCAGAAATCTTATTACAAAATAACCATATTAGGATGAAATGCACTTTCATCCCTGCTAGAAACTTGTGTAATTCAAATTCAGCCATAACTTTATCTCATTAAAAAAAATATTTGGGGAGGGTGTGGAGTAGGAGTGAAGTGGGCAGAAGATGGTAAAAGAGGAGCAAATTATTCCATGAAATGGGCGAATTAATGAAAATGTCTTTTGCCAAAATAACACATTAAAATTCCCTTCCCAGTGAGTTTACATGATGCCAATTAAGTTCAGAGATGTTACATGCAGAGATGTAACAGAGGAGTAGTCCCATTTCCTTAAAATCCAAAATTCGAACCAACAGGACAAGTCAAATTTTAGCGTAGCATCCGATGAAGCTCCGGGGAACATATTTTCTTATGCGATTTTAGGGTACAAGACCCCTTCTCTAAAATAAATTGGTACTTAAAACTTGGGTTTTTGATGCAGTTTTACCTTTATCAATGGAACTGGATGGGGTGCATCCTTTGACACCTTACATACATCAACTGTTGCCTTGGCATACTCCACCGCTGAATACGCTGCACCAGTATGGAGTCACAGCGTTTTTTTTTTTTTTTTTTTTTATTAGGATGAAATGCACTTTCATCCCTGCTAGAAACTTGTGTAATTCAAATTCAGCCATAACTTTATCTCATTAAAAAAAAATATTTGGGGAGGGTGTGGAGTAGGAATGAAGTGGGCAGAAGATGGTAAAAGAGGAGCAAATTATTCCATGAAATGGGCGAATGAAAATGTCTTTTGCCAAAATAACACATTAAAATTCCCTTCCCAGTGAGTTTACATGATGCCAATTAAGTTCAGTGATGTTACATGCAGAGATGTAACAGAGGAGTAGTCCCATTTCCTTAAAATCCAAAATTCGAACCAACAGGACAGGTCAAATTTTAGCGTAGCATCCGATGAAGCTCCGGGGAAAATATTTTCTTATGCGATTTTAGGGTACAAGACCCCTTCTCTAAAATAAATTGGTACTTAAAACTTGGGTTTTTGATGCAGTTTTACCTTTATCAATGACACTTTGATCTAAGGGAAAAAATTGTCATACTGTATGCCATAAAAAAACAAAATTCGGAAATGTATGATACATTTCCGAATTTTGTTTTTTTATGGCCAAAAATCCGGAAATCCAGAAATCCCCGGAAAAGTTACATCTCTGTACATGTGCACTTGAATACACGATACAGAGTCACAGAATTTGTGATGCCCAAAGGTCAAACTTTTAAACTTCAAGATCTGTCTCCCATCAATTGAAATCACACCGTCCATCAGCTTCTATGAAGTTTGTATTTTCATTTATAAATATCACATGGTCTCTTCATAGCAATTTCAGAAGCTTCTTCTTTTGAACTTGGAATCAAAATAGACTATTTGCACGATCCCCATAATGCATCTCGTATTGTGCCCATTTCCATCCGGGAACTCATACCGGCCTTAGGTCAGCTAAAAACGTACGATTAAGAGTGTAATATCGATACCAGAAAACTTAACCTATCTGTGACGTTGCACAGTTGAACTGTATTCTGAGATCTTGGGTTCGATCCCCGGTAGGGGGTCGTTCTCGGTGGCTTTATGTGAATTTGGTTTCTCGATCCATACTCGTTCCCGCAGGTTTTCTCCGGATACTCCGGTTTCCTCCTGCTTCTTAAATTGAGCTTCTTGGCTTATCTGTTCTGGTATTATGGTTTCTCTGATGTGCTGAGCGCCTTTCATGGCTGCCACACAGCGTCTTGAGCACGTTTACGTGGATATGTCGCGCGTTAAAAATACACATTATTATCAGTGGTCTGCTCCTGGAACATTGTTGGTGGTCAAAAACTACTGCATGCTGGCTAGAACCTGATCATATGGTTCAGGTTGTATGGTTTTCACTGTTTGAAGACATGAAATGACTTCCTGGTTGTAGAATCCAGCACAATTTCTTGGCATTTTTAAAAAAAATAAAAGGTTATTTGATGTGAATGTTGTTACATGTATAACAGTCAACAAATTTTTCCAACTTTTTTCAAAACAATATGAATTCATAGCAAGTGTTATTATTCACAAACAATTTAAGGGGGCGAGTCTGGTGAATAGAATGTTATGTCTTCATAAATGTGATTTATCAATATTAAAATTCTGCATGAAGATTCAATTTTCTTTTTGTTTGGTTACAATGTGACCTTCGGTTCAGATTTTACAGCTGATCAAAATGAAACGGACATTGCGAAAATGCGTTTATTCTTATTTTATTATTTTTCAAATGGCAATATTAATTTATGCATTTCATTATTTTTCAAGGGGCGATATTTAGCACATTTTTAAAAAAAATTCAGAGCAATTATTGAAAATTTTAGGATACAATCCTTTTAAATTGATGTTTCTCAAGAAATTACTAAAAATTTGATGAAATTGGTTAAAATAATTAACATATTCAATCATTTTAGATATTTTACCAAAAATGGCCATTTTCTAAAAACTACAATTTTAGAACAAAAAAAATGCTAAAACTGAGAAAGTGATCATTAGAATTGCTTCAAAATTTCACACGATATTTGTATTAAGGTGCCCATTTAATGAAGTTATTCACATCAAACCAGAGATATGACTTGTATTTTACAATACTGCTCCCATTAAAACCGACAATCAGTCATTTTTTTCACCAAATTCAAAATGCCCATTTTATCTCTAAATTGCTAGTGTTAGGTCATACCAACACCTAGTTATATTACTGGGTTTTTTTTTTGTGAAAAACAGACATGTAAGCATTTTAAAGCAGTCTTGAAGATGCCATTTATGACTCTTTCTAGACCTAAAAAAAGTTGGATCCCGAATTATTAGTAAACAAAGCATAAAACTCATCATTTCTTGACAAATACAGAGTGTTACACTTAGCCACTTACTTACAGGGGTCTTTACTACAACAATTTCCAATACAACAGTATAAAAAAATGACTACGATGAAAAATAGGGGGTGAGATTTGTTTACATTTTGAAGAAATCGCTGATAATATCAAATGATTTTTTTAAATTTTTAAGAGCTATGTTGGCAATATCCTTTCGTCTGATCCTCTGAAACAAAGAATTATATCAAAGCGGTACTGAGCAGGGGGGGGGGCACCTTCAACTGACAATTCAAAGCATGGTAACCTGGACACCAAGTGCCATTAGCAATGACTTGCTCTTTATAATGCCACACAAACCAAACTTGGCAATGGTTTATTTTGTCAGGTAATAGTGTACAACCCTATGATTTTCTCTCATCACACCTAAGTCTAATCAAATATGACAACCCACAATCATAAGTACAACTACATTCACACCACACTCCTGAACATATTTTCAGCCCTGTTTTCAAATGTCTTCATAAATTATGTCTAATGGCCTGGTACAATCCAGCTTTGTAACTGGATCTATGCTCCCTTACTTTTTTATTATTTTTAACGCGATTAGGGCCTTAGCAGATTAGCCGAGTTTTTGTCTATTCAACCCCAAGTAATTCACAGGAAATAAGATATTAATGATATTGTATCTGACCAAATATTGACCTATCCAATTTCATACTTACATGTATTATCAAAATGCTTGATTTATTATTTTTTATCTTCCCTCTTTTTTCAGATCAATATTTTTTTCCTCAAAGGAAAATTACACAAAATTAGTCATTAATTTTGATTATCACAGAAGGTACATTTCAGCATATGTACATCATATTACTCATTGATGTTATCACACAAATTAGCTAATTACATCTTTAATCTTAATTATCCTGTCCAACGATAATTACTCAATTTTATGCCAAATGTTTAAATATTTTTAAAAGAAATTTCTCATTGATACTGAAATTCTTAAGACATTTACATTATCAAATTAAGGAAATCAGAATTTGATTTCTTATACAGCTCAATCAAATTTAAAAATTGTCAAGGCCATGAATGTAATTTGGTCATTTCTTCCTGTACTTCACACTCCCTGCATATTATTATTTATTTAAATTTGTGTTTTCTATGATCATTTTTTATATTTTTGTGCATCACATGAAACTTTATTCTTATAAAACACTTTTTAAGCTACAAACTACATTTACAACATCACAAACAAACTACAGCTTAAATTGACAAAAACAAACACGGCATCTTTGTGCATCTCCTGGAATGCCAACGCAATATAATCACAAGGGAAAAACAGGAAGAAAAATAACAATGGGAAGCCCATTAAGAATTGACTGCACTAAAGCTGTTACCGTCATCCAACCATTTGCTTCCACAATCCCTCAATTTTCCTCCCGAGAAGGCTCAATTTATCGCCAATCCTCAGCCAGCTTCTAGGTCGGCTCACCACAAAGCTAAAATGGCAAGCCATGTACAAAAATGTAGGGCACAGAGAGACACCCCAGATCTATTTAATACATCTCTCTATCTTCCATTTATCTATTCGGAGCACTCGGGCACTTAGACCAAGAGCTAACTTGGCCTAGTTTTTGCTTGGTTGGTTACAGAGGAGAAAAAAATAGTTACATCAGCAGCAAGCTTGTGATTTGATGCTTTTTTCTGGGACAAAGTATGTATTTAGAACAAGAGATGAGCGTAGTTAAATCCCCCAGCGCGGCTCCCTGCGGATGCCGGATTGCAGTTGCATAGGAAATCATTAACTAGACATCGAGTCTGAATCTCGTGGCCCCTTGATAGTGGATTGATGGATAATGCCAGGATGATGTGATTAAAATATTGGCCCCATGTTGGCATGCTTTTTAGAGCCCTATCTCTGCTTTGATAGCAAAGCTAGTAGCAAGATGGTCCCCGCATATCTTATGGTCGAAATCAGTCACTTCCCCGGCAAATTGTGTTTTGTAAACAGCCCTTCTGTCATATTGGTGACTGTATACTGCTCCAACTTCTATCTGAGCAATCGGGGCTGACTATCCCTCTGATCCCCAGCTTTAGCATCTACGACACCCACGGGAAGTTGCCAAATCCAGTACGTCTCCAGTCTCATAAAAATCTGCAAGTGCTTGCTCTTTCTACCTCCCTATCTTTTCCCCTTACTTTTCTAAAGCATGCTAAAATATCAAATTTTCGAGTACGTAGCAAGATCTGACGTAAGGCCAGTCAGTTAACTCCCCGGAAAATGTCCCACAGGGTTTCTGATCAGATCTCGTGACGGATTAAGCCGTACACTAGATCAATAATGGACAGAATGAATCTCAGTAGGACTTGCAAAGAAGCAGGCCTGGGCTAGGGGGATTTGCATTTTAATCTTCCTAATGGTGGTCTTAATCTCCCAAAGGGTGGCGGGTTAATCTGTTAATGGAGCTGGAGCACCAGGCTCGGAGACAGCGGAACCAAGTTCAGGAAATTAGGGGTTGCCAGTGGGATTATCCCCGTCATCCGACCCTCTCTCTGACGCCAACTCGTAGAGCTGTAATGGGCAGAGAATCCACTGCCTGTAT